>CM070641.1:22365754-22589470 GCA_036346575.1 Dendrocalamus sinicus
AACCTTCTTTGTGGTCTCAAGACTATTGTTGACTCTAAAGAAACTCTTATCATGACAGTATGAGTGACAATGTGAGTCTGTTACTGTGTGACAGATTGTATGAATGAGTGTATAGCTGTTTGTCGCGCAGGCCGGATGAGGAGGACGAGGACGTCAGGGCCCGTTGCCACTACCGCTCCGCCAAGGTCGACGACATCGTTTACTGCCTCAACGACAATGTCTATGTCAAGGTCCGCCTCCTCTCGGATCCCTGCAATTTTACTTTCTTAGCACCTTTTCTACATGACATTGCGCGATTGTTGCTTAATGTGGAATCAATTGCTAGTGAGGATATGCGTGCTTACGTAAATAGGTTGTATGTAATTGTTGCGACTTCAGTTGGTAGTGTCTTTTATCCTCAGTTTTTGGCCCGAGGCTTTGAGAAATCCTGGCTCCGCCACTGGTAGAGGGGTTGCGCCCACACCCACCCTTTCGAGTCCTAGAACCGTTTCGAGTGTCCACGTTATTCTTTAGTGAACACTAGACTGCCAAAGCTCCTAGGAATTTTTTTTGAAAAAGAATATTGGTTGGTTTGCGTTATTACATAGTGGTGGGTTATTTTAGGTTATGATTTTAACTCTTGGCTTATAATTTTTAAATTATGTCTGTTTGCGAGAGATATTATGTAAAGGAAAATAATCGTATGTGATTTTACCTGGTATAGCTAAACTCGGTACATCGTCTACTACAATTTACCTATAGACCCCGTTTTAAAATATATCGTTTAAAAGTTAGTTACTATAACAGTGAGTGATAAGCCAGGATGACGAGATCTATCAGTGTCTAGGATGACGAGATGGAGTTGGGAATGGCGTAGATGGAGTTGGTACCAGGGCACGCAGTAGTCGGAGGATCCGTGGTCGAAGACAACAATTGGCGATCATGGGTAGGTTCTTAGTGCTCAGGATTCCATTTTTGGGCTTGAAGCACTGAAGTCATGTGATCGCCGACGATGAGGTCTTTCTTTCTCGGGACTTTTGGATGGCATAGGGGCTAATGGCATGTTAAGGGAACAATAGCATTGTGATTGAGCATCTTTGGAGGTGGTGGAGGCTTAGGGGAGTGGTGGTTTGAGAAGGGGTTTGCCAGGTTGGGCTGCCCATGGCGGCCTCCTCTAGTCGGGTGGCGGCGCTAGTTGCTAGAGCAGTAAAGGGCTCGGAAAGCTAGGGCCATGCTTTGGAGGTGTTGACAGGGGTGTGAGGAAGCTACAGGCAGAAGCAGTTGAGATGTAATCAACTAATTAGTAAGAATTGAAAATTGGCTTATGATGGTGTTTTCCTGGTGATCGTCGGCGAAGCTCTAATCGATAGGGCGATTGAGGGTGGGGGTGGCTTGCTGGACGCCAAAGCCGTGATGGCTTGCTGGACGCCAAAGCCGTGATTAGGGGGGTGGTCTTGGGCTTTTATAGCCATCCTATGGCGGTTCGGCACAGGGGTGGTCTGGCGGTGAGGTGGCATGTGGTTAGGTCGGGAAGGCACGAGAGGGCACGGTGATGCTGGCTGAGGGAAGGTATGGGTTGCCTCGGACGCGGCATTGCGGCGATCAAAAGTTGCGAGCGTGTCGATTCGGTTGTAAGGGAAGGTGCAGTGAGGACACAGAGAGAGAGAGAGCAGTGAGGCGGTGACGAGGCTTGTCCGAGATAAGGTTCGCGACAATTAAGGGTTATGGTACGACAATTCAAGCTGGTAGCGGTGGGTTCTAGAGTGTTTGAATTTGTAGCGCGGTGTTGTCGGCCGTGAGAAAACAAAACAGAGATGGTGGGAAGGGTAGGGACTGCGGCGATTGCTCTGACACGCGACCAGGAGCATTTAAGACAGGGGTTAGTGGCGAGATAGGCAAGAAAGTACGGTCTCTGACCATTTGCAGTGGCGTGGAAGCGGCGGGGAGAAACGGGAAGGCGCGGCAGTAGAAAGATCAGGATAGCGGCGATCTTTTTGTTTCGTGAATAGTGCGCGTACGCAGAAAGGCTGAAGGGATGATATGGCACGGAAAACAGGGCATGGTTGGCTAGGATGTGTGTGGGATTAAGCTAAGATCCAAGTGAAATCAAAATTACGCAATATTTCAATTTTTTTTTGAATTTTGGTTTTGATTCACGCGGGCGGATGGCACACGACCGCGCAGGCGCAGCGATGAAGTGCTGGTGTCTTGCAGACGTTGGCGAACAGCGCCAGGAGACCGGCGTCGACGCACCAACGTGGTGCCAGCGACACGTGTGCCGGAGCGATAGCGCGTGCTGCGATGGGGAAACGGCGGCGCTATACGCTGCCCATGGAGATGATGGCAACGTGGCGGTGTGCTGGCGAAGGCTTTGGCGAGCGGACGAGAGCGACTCAACGCTGCATGCAGCGCCAGCGCGTGGCAGCGGTGAATGGGATTAGCACGCGGCGAGGAGTGCCAGCATGCATGCATCGGCCACTCGGCAGCGCGGTATTGCGGCGAGGCTGGCCACGCGTGAAGGCGATGGTGACACTGACAGCAGATGGTGAAATCGCGTGTGTCGGCACCAGGGGAAGAAAAAAAGGCCAGAGGGTTTTTGTATCCATCTCTCCCCCATGATCCTATTAACACGGCACGTCCCATCTCCAACTCCCCCTTACAACTCGTATCAGGAAAATAACCCCTCTCTAAAATCCAAAACATTATGTTTTCCTGTATCTTTTTTCTTTATTTACAAATAGGTCCTCAAGAGCATATTTTAAGGGTATTATATTCTAAGTTTTTAACAGAATTTGACCCCAAATTCACCGCCTCACGACTTTACTTGCAATCTTTAACCTTCCAACTCATATCCATGAAAAAAACTTGGGATGCACATACACTTCGACTCCAAGAAAAATAGCTTAACGAGCATAGCACATATCAAGATCGACAATACTACTGTGAACATACAAACGTAACACATCCTTTGACTTCTCCACGCCTCAAGGAATTTTTCACTCCTTAATTAGAAAACCTACTTCTAAAATCACTATATTTCAAAACAAACTATTTTTAGAAGAGAATAACCTGTGACCCAGTGAGATCACAAGAATTTGCAAGAAACAACTCTTTGACAACAGAAACAAATAAAACACTCGTTAAACCCACTCCCTTTCAAAAGAACATCGACTTCCAATTAAACAGGTGCAAATCAAAACCGCAGAAGCCAAAGGCGAAACCACTTAAATTCTTAATTTAACGGCTTCCTTTTTCTCTTACAAGGAAATAACGGCAAATTTCAACATAAAACCAACTCACTTCACAAATGAACATCCAAAAATGCATAAATCAGTCAAGAACCAGATGGGTAGCTCACTACCTTAGCAAAACACACTCTACTAAATATTTAAGGAATAAATTTTAGTCTTGAATCATAAAATTCCAAATTCTCACATACCACACTAACTCATATCATAATTGGCAACTTCAAAGGATATGCATAATCGTAAAGCAACATCCGCACTAATCTAAAAAGTCTACTAATCCACAAAATAGTCTAATCAACTCCTCTATCAAGAAAATATCCCTACAGATAATTTCAAGCAATCTTAAATATAGATTTCACATTGAGTCGTATCACCTCAATTCTTAAGGATAATCACCTTAAAGAACCTGGCACACACACATACACCACATCCAAATGAGTCCGACCAATAAGCATCACAATTCCCATAGTTAATTTTGTTCCCCTGCTTTCACAAAAAAAAATCATAGTCAACTATAGTTCTAGACTAAAGCACAAAATCCAATTCACTCTTCTTATCCATAGACTGAAACAAACTTCTACTAAGATTGTAATAATAAATAATCTAGAAATTTATAGTCTCGTAAACCACCAAAGCATTCTCCCATTACTATTAGTAACTCCAACCTCAATGACTCATGTAATAAAGTTTCAGTATAATTGATAGGGAAAATCCTCCAATCTGCTAACCAACCAGTCCAATATTATAAATAAACTCAATCATTGTAACACAAATAATTTAGGACACCCTCAACTAACCAAATTTTAGAAAGATTCTAACTCCAAGAGAGATATTCACTAAATATCAAATTATACCATATAATAATCCAACAATTCTCTTCACTCAAACAACTACCACATTGACCAAATTACTTCACCAATATTAGGTTCTCATTAACCCCCACCACCTAATTTCATCTACAAAATCGAACAACTTACTCAATCACAACCTTCTACTTAATTTGATGAAAATTTGAAACTTTTGTAACCCCCAAACAATCCACAATATATACCAACATATCCTTATTCACTATCCACTATGGATTTCACTAGTAGCTACAATATGATCAGTTTGCTCTAAAGATATAGCATAAAAATAAATCACCCTCCTATGCACTCCAAAATAACTTGGCACTCGATGCCTTATAAGATGGTATACTTAATTACTATTTGTCAATTGCCACTTCATAACACGACTTATTTATTTGCTTCACAAAAAGAAGATAAGAGGCAATAAAAACAAATTCAGAAGACCAGAAAATGTTAGCACTTGCAACAAGCAAATCCCCAAGAAATAATTAAATAATAAGGCATTTTTAAACGTAATTTCATAAGCCTCTTATAAATAATGGGAAATCTCAGCACTTCACTAAAGTTATTTTTGATGCCAAATAGAATACAAGTTAATCATAGGTTATAAACTCTAAAAGCTCACAAGCACAAAAAAACTCTAAAACATTTCATTTAGATGACACCATGAAAGACAATCAAATTCTCTTCTTTCTAAAAGACTCATCACTATCCCAGTGTGCCTTTATCGATAAGTTTGATATCACCGATTTACTAAAATTCTTAATAAAGATCATCAGAATCCACTACTCTATCATAAAAATCTCTGGGACTTACTAAATGGCTTCATTCTACTTTATCATCTTATCCTCAATTGACAATTCACCCAAACTTTGCAACCTTTCTACAATAATCACTTTATTCTAGAGGATATCTAGTGCACCAATCAAAAATGTTCTACGAATCTCCTTTATCAATCACGAACTATCATCCAATAATCCAACAAGCACATTAACATGAGATACTTATTAAAATTCAGCAACTCGACTCTCTAGTGGTTCTCAACACCAAATTCTAGTACCCAAGAATTTGCACTCCAATGATTTCGCTAACCATCGACTTTATCGTGAAATTTAATTGCTATCTTACTTCCATTTGCAATTGCATGGATATGTACAACCACAAACTCAACTATTCCACATTACATAATCTCACGAAAACATCAATAATCATAATCTTATTTCAATCAAAGTTGTTCATGACACTTCAATAAATCTCATTCAATCACTCTAGTTAGAATAACTATCCAAACCCCTCCTATAAGAATTCTAGATCCACCGATATTCAGATTTTCAAGCCCCTTTGTACACAATGCCAGTAATTAATCATGCTAAGAAATAAATCTAGTAATTTAATATGATCACAAAGTTTCCATAGCAGGGGTACTTCTAAGAGTAATATTCATAAATACAATAATTCAACATTCTCTTAGCTTATCCCTCTCAAACAATTAGATTAATTCATTGAGACCTCAACTAATCCAATGTATCCAACAAAACTTGGCAGATTAAATAATTTTAATGATCATCCATCAATATTTCATTTTTCTATATAATCCATTCACTTCTGTTAGAAATGAGCATACTCTTAGTCATTATCCACTATGTAACTACTCTAAGGCACCATCAATTTAATATATATCTCTCCGAGAGATGTTAATTGAAATCAACAATACACCATGCCATCTACAACACTTGGCATCTGAAACCTTGTCACTTGATTCCCACGGTTACAACATCTCACCCAAACATCGAAAATACATTTCAAAAGAATTTAAATACTTTTCTTCATAAAAAATGCCATTTAACTTCAATCACTCAAAATATTCAAATAGAAACACATAGATTTAAATCCTCCTCATGATAATGAACTTGTAAAAGATATTTTTGCTACCCACAATATTGAGTAAATAAACAAATCATATTCCTCAATAAAAATGGTAAGAATCCAATAAAAAGGACAATATTGCAACTCAACAACTTTCATGAGCATCAACTAGAGCTCAATATTTGGGAAGACAACAATTTCTTCATGAAACAAAATAACGAATGAAAACACATTAGCTCTCCCATAGAACACAATGACTAATAGAAACTCATCCTCAATCATTTGTGACAAACCAAGAAAACTCATCATTACTCATGCACTACGCATGGTGACATATTCTGGCCATACCCACGGCCACAACCATGACTACTATCCCTCGACATCACTATACTTGTCAATTACCCAACCATCTAATACAAAATAGGTAATAACTCAATAGTCATTAATAATTTTACAACTAACGGAAGCGTAAATACAATGCATGACCCAATTCCATCCTACTGTACACTAGTGTATCGATTTCTATTTTAAGTAACTTAATTATCTTAAGTCAAATTTTAGTAATAAGCAATCTTAAGTCAAATTTCAGCATTAAGTTTTCCTAAGTCATTTTATTATAATGATGATAATTTTTCATTATATTATCAAACTTATGACAAATTTTTGGTTGATCAAACAAGCAAGTTATTAAGTTATTCACCACATACCTAATACTTGCTCTGATATCAACTGTAACACCCTGACTTAACAAAAACCCAAGATGTCACATACAACTATTATCTCTACTAATTTTTAACCAATAAATAAGCAATACCAATAACTAGGCTTCAAGAATAAGTATTTAGCACCACATTAAACATAAATTTCATCAACACTGCAAACTATAAACTGAACTTAATACAAACCAACAAAAAACAAGATGAAACATAAATAAGCCTAAATTAAGTAAAGCATCACGTAGCAATATTATGAACTATGAAGACTAAGGGAATCCATAACTTATCTAATTATTGTTGTGGGAACCACTAAATTATTCAAGACCATAAGTGTGCAATAATGCATGTCCTACATCCTCCCATGTATGTCGCCTTCAACGTTCACATAAAAACTATAACAAATTAAGGGTGAGCCCAAGACTCATCAAGTACAAAGTAGAACAATAAATAAATTCACACCATTTTAAGAATTTATATCCATTTACCATTAACTCACATTCTACATCTCATTCTCATCCACCAAGACTCATCAAGGACAAAGTAGAACAATAAATAAATTCACACCATTTTAAGAATTTATATCCATTTACCATTAACTCACATTCTACATCTCATTTTCATCCACATATATCAATATCTCATCTCAGTTTCTCTTAGTGCAATGCAATGCTCATGATTAGGTCTTATTATTCTTGTGTAGCTATTTTTAGTATAGCGGAGGACACACCTATCGATGTCACCCTCTTTCTTCATCCCATGGAGGTGCCTACCGAAGTAGATCTTTCCCTCTGTCCCATAGAGGTCCTACCAAAGTAGATCTTTCCCCCATCTCGTGGAGATGATTACTTCTGTAGGTCTTATTTAAGAGCACACTGGAATAGTCAAATAGTTTTACTTATAGCTATTGACTTTCTCACCACATTGGCACATAATGCATATGTCATATCATGAATACCATTTTTCATCATTTTACCATATATCATAATTATCATCAAATTAATATCATACTGAACAAAAAGATAATCAAA
This sequence comes from Dendrocalamus sinicus, assembly GCA_036346575.1. Lineage (NCBI taxonomy): Eukaryota > Viridiplantae > Streptophyta > Magnoliopsida > Poales > Poaceae > Dendrocalamus > Dendrocalamus sinicus. The sequence goes on from CM070641.1 coordinate 22,373,440, forward strand.
ATTATTACATGACATGAATAATTCAATAATAGTGAGCAATTATTAATTATCATCTATCATTTTACTAAGCACTTGCCTTTAGTTGCGATGACTGGTTTGATTAGGAGATGACAACCCAACCGACACTACTCCTACATCAATTACTCATTCTTAATACAGGCCATAGCATTATAAGGCAACAAAGAAATGACAACGTGGGATTATGGCAAGGTTGGCCACACATGAAGGCGATGGTGACATGGTGAAATTGCGTGCACTAGCGCTAGAGGAAGAAAACAAAAGGCCAGAGTAAATAGGGTTTTTGGGTACGTCTTTGCCCCACGACCTTATTAACACGGCATGACTTGGCTCCCACCTCCAACTCCTCCCTGCGATTCGTATCGGAAAATAACCCTCTCTAAAAATCCAAAACATCTCATTTTCTTGTATCCCTTTTATCTATTTATGGATAAGTCCTCAAGAGAGTATTTTCAGGGTATTACAGCGCGCATCAGCACAACCTGAACATGGGAAAGCCAACAGTGCTGATCTACAGGCGATGATGCTCGTCGATGGATGGCATGGTAGGTGTTAGGCGGCCGAGGCGGTCATGGCGACATGCTCAGCGAGGCCAAAAAGTGCCATGGAGTAGCAGAACACCTACAGTGGAAAGGAGGTGTGGGCATGACCACGGCACGACTCATCTACAACGGGCATGACGCCATGAAAAGAACGACAAGGAGTTTCTAGAGGGTCATTGTGGTGTGGGGAGGATAGGAAAGAGGTCTTTTTTGTGGATCGGGACATGGTGTCAAATTTTGACAAAGGGTGGAATGGGGATCAATGGAGCATTAGCTCATTGGCCCCTATGACAACGACAAGGCCATAGTGTCGACATCAAGCGGATGGGCAAGGCGTGTAGCTATGACTTGGAGCTCCACTCCTCACTAGAGCATGAATCGAACCCGGTTAGCTCGAGCATGAGCAAATAAATTGATGGGAGGAGAGAGAGAATGACAAGGAAGAAGAAGTGGTATGACATGTGGGCCATACTAAGGGAGGGAGAGGAGAGAGGGGAGGGAGGAAGAATGATGTGTATGTTGACGGAGGGGCCAAATTAGATACTTCTATTCATATAGATGCCACTTCAGCTAAAATTTATTTCAAATAATCTTAATGGGGTAAATTATCCGATATTACTAATTGAGATGTGTCAGTTACTCGGTTTTATAGCTCAGAGTTTATTTTTAAACTTTTATGATAGTTTAGGATCGACTAGAAACTTATTTCTTTTAAAGCATTTTTTAATGGTAACCTTCGATTCCCATTACGTACCCACATGATCACTTCCAGTCAATCTGCGGCAAAACCTTCGTTATTTGACGCTACAATTTCTTGCCATATGGCGATGAAATCGGGGGCCATGCGTGCGTGTGTCACGGTGTCAGCTTTTCACCTGGACTACCCCCGAAAAGGATAGTACTCTCTCCAGTCAGTCACAAAGAAAGTCGTGTCGGGTTCAGTCTTATCAAGCTCGGACTTAGCACGTACGTACTTGGTCAGTGCTCCATTTCAAACAAAAAAAATGATCCACGAGTTTGACACTAGTACATTAGCTAGTTCAATACGCTCAAAAATAGACTGAAGGAGCTTAGAATTTGTTTAGCACTTAGCACTTGAGGTCTACGTAGATACGATTGATGCCCCGCAGTCAAATTTCCAATTTTGACGGCACTATTTTTTTGGAGTAAAAAGGACCTCACGGTGTTTGAACGAGGGGATTTGTTTGTATAGTAGTTTGTAGCTTCTAGCGAAAAAAAATATGAAAATTGATAAACAACACTCGAATGTTTTTTTTTTGGCTTAGAACACTCAGATTTCCAAACACCCTAGATACCTCCTCCAAAAAAAAATTCCACTTCTCTAAAAAAAATCTGAGTGCTCCGAACAACAAAAAAACATTCAATCTCATAGACACCTCCAAACCAAAAAAAAAAAAAAACCTACCACCTCTAAAAAAAATCTGAAAGCAAGCATGTTCAAAAAAATTTCAGAAAGCAAGCATGTTCTTGGTTGGATTGTCCGCGCCAATTGTTCGGATTTCAACATGATTGTCCGCATCATTGAATTTCAGCACTTTAACTCGGATTTTGCGGAAACTTCAGAAACAGACTTCGATTTTCTCACTTATGGTTGTCAAATCATGCATCGTTATCACGTTGAACATGTTTAGCTCGCACATGGTTTCACAGTGTTAACAAGGATGTCAGGATTCAAGGAACAGTTACAAACATGGCATATAGGGTGCATTTTTGGACTATGGTTTATAGTTTATAGACTATAGTTGTAGCTTATGTCTTTTAGCTCTAATACAAATGTTTATATGAATTAATCAAATACCGATAAGCAATAGCTCCATATCCGGCCGACAGTGTATCTCGTGCGCTGTTATGACTGCAACTTTAGCGGTAGGCACCATCCAAACCATTCAAAATCCATCCGATGTCCATAAACTAGTCAGGCCACTACTCCCTTCTTTCTTCCCCTCCTTCCCCAAATCTAACCTCTCAGTCTCAACTAGGGGTAAAAAATAGATACGAATTATCTGTATTATTCTATTACTATATTTGATAGGATACAGATATGATATAGATTTTTCATCCGATTAACAATTTCTCTCATATTCGTATTCGCATAAAAAATATAGATATGAATATAGTATGGACTATTACCATCCGAAATGTTAATTTATCCGGACTATTCGTATCCGTCTTCGTATTCGGAGAAGCAATATATATATTTTATTGCAATAAGGCTAAGTTGGATAAGTTTTTTTAATTTAATGTGAATATGTATTTCTTTAGGTGAAGTAAATGAATTAGAATGATTAAACGTGATTGTACGAGAATAAAGTACCATTAATATCTCCATACTACATAAGTTATAAGGATATCGAATTAAATAGATATTTGATTCAAATTCGTATTTATTACAATATTTGATTTGTATTCAAGAATATTCAAATTTATATTTGTATTCATTTATAAAATACAAATATGAATATGATAAAACACTATTTAATTCGCATTAGATGCGTTTCCACCCTAGTCTCAGCCATGGCTCAGTCTTGGCCTCTTGGGTGGTAGCTCTCAACTGTGCATGTTTTGAACGGTTTGGATGGCGCTTACCGCTAAAGTTGCAGACTTGCAGTCACACTTGTGACAGCACCGGATCCCAGTCCTGCCGGCCAATGGCGAGTAGGCACACTGGTTGTACTTGTGTCAATAATGGGAAAACTGTTTTTGAGTGCTAACGAATAACCATCATACTTTGGGTGTACGGTACAATACATCTGCAAGATCGCTGCATCATCATTCATCAAAATTAGTATATGCTGGGATCATTCACTTCATCTTCTCGTGATAGTCATGAGATGGAATATTTATCTTACACATCACATAAGCATCATTCTCTGGACATCATCCAGTATAGTGTCCGGAAGCAGGTAACATTATAAACAAGAAAAGATCCTCTCAGATGAGCGTTCATTATTCTATCCTCAAGAAAACTTCCTTCGTGTGCACTGAGAGTTGGTAATCAGCCTAAAGTTTGGACGTCTGCTCATCCCCAGAATATCCTTTAAGCCATGTCTTGTGGATGTGTGTTACCACGAAGCCCTCAGGAGTTTCAGGCTGAGATCAGAAAAACAAAAATATCATAGTTAAGAATATGTTTTATGATCATATGCAAACACATCCATTGCAAAGGATGTGCATGTGCATAGGAGACTAGTTTTTTCGTTTTTGGCGGAACAGAAATGATCTACCTTTACATTCAGCGCAAGACTTGTCAGACAGCACGCCCGCACATCACCTGGAAGTAGCAGTGTTAACATTCAAATGAGAATCACTTGCCCAAAATAAGAACAAAATAGATAATGGGAATGTGCCAAAGAACTACAGACACGAGGAAAAAATTTTGAAAGTAGCATTTGAAAGCCACATCCCACAGGTTATGTGCTCCGTTCTCCATTAGATAGAATCAGAGAACAAGGCATGCTAATGTAACTCATATATCACATGGCTGCACGGGCATCTATACCAAAAACATAGAAAATAGAGAATACATTCATTCAAGTGCACATGGAGATCCAGAAATACTATAATTCATAACTCTCAAGTTCAATAGAACCATATTCAAGAGCTTGCAGCACAATTTTCTGTGGAAATATCAGATTGTTTTTTATTAGATCAAGGGTGATTATTTCACACCCCCAGCTGACCCAAGGATCGACCTTTGTAGCCACGTGCCCCTCCCCCAGTGCTTCCCACTGGAACACATCCCAGCCCCTTTTGGTGAAATCAAATGTGGCCTTAAAAATGCACTGATGCATGTAGTTAGTTTTATACATTCAAAACTCTATATGACCTAGCACTAAATGAAACAATAGCAACTTACTGTATCAAATTAGGCTGCTCTATGAAAGTGTTTCTATTTATTCATACTAATCTATAGACCTCTTACATGGACTGGAGTAACATAGAATACTTCTGACTCAATACAATGGTCATCATAACCTGCTCAAAATGATGAAAAATGAATGATAGATCAAGACTCAAGAGCTCTAAGCTAAACTTGCAAGCTGAAGATGGTTCCAGAATTACTAAGTAAATATCTTTAAAATAAAGTGGAGGACTGAAGATGGTGCTAAGATGATTATTTCCATTTCTCTACCACAGTATTTTATACCTGCAAAGTTCAAACCCTCCACAGCACACTCACAAAACCAATAGTCAATGTGATCCTCTTTCAGTATTTTAACCCCGTCATAACATTTGACAAGCTTTTAGTGCAATTCCCACGCCAAGTACCACCACAAAATAGAAAATACAGCATGTAACTACTATGAATATTGTGTATATATTCATAAGGTCCACAGGGCAATATATATATAGGGAGTACAAAAGAATATACAGAGGAATATACCATATACAGATAAGGAAATAAAGACATATATGGAAATGAATAACAATCCTATTCTATTCCTAACACCCCCTCTCAAACTTATAGTGGATCACACATACTGAGCAGTGTTCAAGTAGGCGCTAGGCGGGCGGCGAGGTGGGGCCTAGCGCCTAGGGAGCCTAGGCGGCTAAATTAAAAATAAGGATAATAGGCAGATGATAAGTATATATTTGCTATATATATGAAATCTAATGTCTCAGATCAAGTCATCAAATAATATAACTAATGTTTAAAACAATTAGTCAGACTTTAGACCGTCTGATCAAAATCCAACAGTCCAGATCAATCCTTCCGCACGGACCGCGCCTCCCCCGCATAACCCTAACCCTAAACCTCCGCCGCCTCCCCGATGACTCCGCATATTCTCGGTCGCGCCTGCCTCTCCTGCAAATCGCCGCCGCCTCTCCGCAGTTTCCACCGCCCGCCTCCCCCACTCTCCCTCAGATCGCCGCCGCCTCGCAGATCCGCCGCCGCCTCCCATCTTCCTCGCAGACGCGCGCCGCCGCCCCATCTCTCCGGACCGCGCGAGGAGTCCGGATCCGGCGGCGGCGGCGGATCTCGCGCGGAAGTCCGGATCCGGCGCGGCGCCACGGAGCGCGGGATCTCGCGCGGAAGTCCGGATCCGCGAAGTCGACGGCGGCGGCGACGACCTCGTGCGCGGTAACACTTTTCCCATCCTCGCCGCCTCCGCGCCGCCCTATCCGCCGCGCCTAGGCCGCCTCTCCCCGCTTGGACCGCTTTCTTCCGCCTTGACCGCCTCGCCGCTCGACTAGGGGTTAAGGCGGCGGCATCTCGCCGCCTAACGCCACGCGGTGCCCAGGCGCCGCCGTGCCGCCTTCTTGAACATCGATATCGAGTTTGAAGAGAAAATACAAATGCCGTGCTTTAGTTTGCGGCCGTGAAGAAATCGCAAGTCAGTAGGCCGCTTTCTTGAACATCGATCATCGAGTTTGAAGAGAAAATACAAATGCCGTGCTTTAGTTTGCGCGTCAGGAAGAAATCGCAAGTCAGAACTCGATGGCACAAATCGTAGAGCAAGTACTCCTCCCGCACTGTGAGAAAGTGTATGAAGCATCCACGCCAATTTGCTTGGTAAGCTCATGCTTCACTAGATCACGAGCAATACCAGTGATCTAAAAGGCGGTAGATAGGCGCCGCCTAGGTGGGCCTAGGCAATGGGCGAGCCCGCCGCCGCTTTGGCCAAAATCGGTGAGCTAGGCGCGAGCCGCCTAGCGCCGCCGCGGCGGTCGGCGCCATCGGCGGGGTCAAAGCGGGTCTAGGAAGATGGTCAAGGCGACGGAAGGTGTTCTAGGAGAGAGAGGCACTGGAGATCTCTTGTCACCACGTGTTGTCCGCCGCCGTCGCCGCGGATCCATTGCCTTCGCCGCCGCCAGCACTCGGACTGCTGCCGCCGCAATCGATCCGCTGCCGCCGCAGCCGAATCGCTGCCGCTGCCGCCGCCGCCGGATCCGCCGCCTCCACCGCCGCCGCACCTGATCCGCCGCCGATGCGCGCCGGATCCACCGCCGATGCCGTTGGATCCACTGGAGCAGCGGCGCGCCCGGATCCACCGAGCGCGGCGGCGTTGAGAGAAGGAGGTGGCGCTGGGAAGAAGGAGGGCGGTGACGACATTGGGGGAGAAGGGGAGCGGAGGAGAGAGCAAAGGTGAGGGGAGAGGAGGCGTGCGAGAGAGAAAGAGAGAAGCGGTGAGAACGGGGGAGAGAGAGAAAAGTGACTGGTGGGGCTGGGGCGTGCGAGAGTGAGAGAAGCGGTGAGATGTGAACGGGGAGAGAGGAGGTAAGGGGAGGTAAATGGGCTAGTGGGCCAGTTATATATATAAATAGTCCTAAAGATTAAATAGGTTAGGAAGAAAATAAAATAAAAATTAATAAACCTTAGTTTTAATTCCACCGTCTAGGCCCCGCCTAGGCCCTCTAGGCGCTAGGCCCCACCTCGCCGCCCACCTAGCGCCTAGCGCCTTCTTAAACATTGAGCAATACTGATAGCACCTGTACTGTCAAACATAAGTGTCATAGGTTGTGAAGGTAACACGGGAGGTGAAGGTACAGAAGGAACCACTGGAGACAGGTTAGAGAAAGGTTGTGAAAGGGGAGAAATGGGTGGAGTCAGGAGAGACAACCAGGAGATCGTCTCGATGGTGGAAGCAGGACGAGCTGAATCTCGATAGAAGAAAGGTCGAGATTCATCAAAGACAACGTCTCGTGAGATCTTTATCCGTTGAGCAGAAGGATCATAGCAGCGATAACCCTTATGCTCAGAACTGTACCCAAGAAACACACACTCAACTGACTGAGCTGACAGTTTGGTGCGCTCACGAGGATGCAGTAAGACAAAACAGGTGCAGCCAAAAACACGAAGGTGACTGTACTGGAGGCTCTAGAGTAGAGACGCTATATGGGACTGACATTCTTAAGAGCAGTGGAAGGCTGCATATTGATGCGATATGCAGCCGTAGAAACAGCCTCTGCCCAGAGTAATGGTGGAACGTGAGAGGAAAGGAGAAGAGTGCGAGTAGTCTCAAGCAGATGATGATGCTTGCGTTCAGCAACCTCATTCTGAGCATGGGCATTAGGACAAGAAGACTGGTAAAGAGTGTCCTGCTCATAAAGAAATTGTCTGAAAGCACCAGAATAGTACTATCTAGCAGAATCACGACGAAAAGTATGGATAGAGGACTCAAACTGAGTACGAACCATCGTGGCAAAGCTATGATAGATCGCAAGAAATCGACCACCGTTAGACATAGGGAAAAGCCAAGTAAAACGAGAATAATCATCAATAAAAATTACATAGAATTTATGCCCGCCTTTTGAAATAATAGGCGTAGGTTCTCATACATCTAAATGAACTAAATCAAAAGGATAAGAAGACATGGACTCACTATAATGATAAAGAAGTTGTAGCTGCTTGTCTAGCTTACAACCCTGACAAAACATTAACGTGTCAACAGTAACACGTCCAAGAACACCCTGACAACTAATGAAGAAAGACGGGACCCACACAGGTGTCCTAAACGGTGATGCCACTGCGCAAAAGCTCCAGAGATGGTGGCAACAGTGGCGGTAGAAGCAGACGTGGTAGGAGCAACTGAAGTAAACAGAAGGCGGAGACGGTCGAGAATGTAGAGACCCTGACGATCCCTACGGCGCCGGCCAGTCCCAAGTACCGTCCCTGTCCGTCGATCTTGGATGAAACAGGTGTGAGAGTAAAAAACAACCCTACAACCAAGATCAGTGAGCTGTCCCACTGAAAGAAGCTGCATGGTAAGCTGAGGAATATGAGAAACAGCTGGAACAGAAAAGTCAATGGACAAAAGAATGCCCTAACAGCTGACAGACAAGGAAGTACTGTCAGCTGTCTGAACAGAGATAGGAAAATTAGGAGGTCCTACTGAAGTGAGAGATGTGGTCCGGTGTCATGTGAAAAGAGGCACAAGAATCTAGAACCCAAGAGGTACCTAGAGGAGACGGCTAGACTGGTAGAACCCGCTGAGCTGTGAGAGAACTGCTAAAGTAGAGCTTGGTAGAGCTGCTGAACAGTCACCTTTCTGAGCAGAAACTGATGAGCTAGTCTATCCTCCTGTGAAGGAAAGACCTCCCTACCCTCCTTTGGTCGCCCACCCCCACATGCCTTGTTCCGCTTTTTCCGCACCGCACAACTCTGGCAGTCATGCCCGAAGTTCTTGTAGTAGTTGCATTGAACTCCAGTTGGTGCGAAAACAAGAACGGAGATAGGCACCTGGGGAGAGGCCGTAGTCGAAGTAGATATCATTCTCGTAGTCGAAGAAGGGGCAACAAGCACAGTCAGAACAGACTGTGCTGCTAACCCGAGACAAAGATCTTCAGCCCGAAGCGTCGAAAGGGCCTCTGTAATAGTCGGTCATGGAGAGCAGCTCAGTAGCTACGCTCTGACAGACTCAAACTCTGGGCAAAGGCAACAGACAAAGTCATAAAGGCAAAGCCGATCATGATCCGCCTTCTGCACTTTGTGACACTCCTGACAAAGTGGAGAGGCCAGCTCATCTAGCTAGTGCCAGAGACTTGCCAAGTCCCGAAAGAAGTTGTCAACGAAAGAATCTCCCTGGCGAAGCGTCTCCAACTCACACTGAAGCGAAAAGAACTAAGCATCACTGCTCTGCTGGTATCGCTCACGCAAGTACTCCCAGATCTGTCGAGTAGACCGTAGACCAACAATGTCTGGCTAGATGGAGTCGTCGACGCTAACCACCAGGATGGCACGAACACGGGCCTCGTTAGCATACCAGCGCTCGAAAGTGTCAATGGCATACTGAAAAGCCTCATTAGCATGACGCAGCAGCCTTTGCTTCCTTTTTGGCAGCCTCATCTGCTGCAGGAGGTGCAAAAGTACACTGCCTAGGAGGCTGAACCGGCAGTGGAGAAGGGCGTGCACCGGTGACATGTCCCCAAAGGCGGAGACCATCAAGCGTGATCTCCATGAGAGAAGACCACAACCTATAGTTCGTTCTGTGGAGCTTTGTTCCCTAGAATGGGATCGCAGCAGATGGAATGGAAGCCATCGGTAGGCGGTGCTGGACGGCGCGGCGAGAAAGGCAACGAAGTCTAACAGGCGGTGATGGACGGCGCGGTGGTTAGATCAACGTTATATTTTTCCTTTTTTCTTTTTTTTCGCTAATACAAAACAGATGACCGACTCTTCACAAACCAAATCAGACGGCCGACTCTTCACGAGCAGGCAGAGCGGGTGGCTAGCGAAGCGACGGCCGGTAGAGCGGGCGGCCACAAAGAGTCGGCTGGCGGCTAAGGGGCAACGTGCAAGTAGACGACGGCGATGCAGCCGTCGACAAAGTGGCGGCCGAAATGGAGGCGACTTCAGTCGAGCAACAGCGACGATGAATCGGGCAGCAGCAGCGCCAAATCTAGTGGAGACGACTGTGCAACATGGGCGGCGGCGGCAACGATGGATCGGGCAACAGCAGCGCCAGATCTGGCGAGCGGCACCAGATCGAGTGGGTAGCACCGGATCGGGTGGACGACGGCGGCGGCTCAGGCGGTGGTGGCTTGGGCGGCAGCAGCGGCTCGGGTGGTGATGGTAGGCTTGGGCGGTGTCGAAGGCAGCAGAAGAACAAGGTCAGAGTCCTACCTCTGATACCATGTTAACAAGAACAAGGTCACAGAACTATCAGTTTGCTCCTTTATATCGCTAATTTTGTTTAAGTCGTACAAAGAGGTACCAAATGGGACAAGGTGGCACATTCTGGAGCAAGTGGCATAATGTGGTCTTCCAGCGTGGCCCAAGGCGTATGGGGAGCGTAGCCTCCCCCTCGGCTCCCTCCCCGCTTCCCCGCGCCTCCCGCCGCCCCTCGACGCGCCCTCGCCTCCCCGGCCGCCACCCCGAGGGCAGCGCAAGCGACGCCACAGCCCAAGCTCCTCCCTCCTCCCCGGCCCCCTCAGAGCCAGATCTGGCCTCCCTCTCGCCCCCAAGATCCTCCATCCTCCCCGCCCTTGTCGGCACCAAATTCAACCTCCCCGTCGCCCCCGAGCTCCTCCCTCCTGCCGCAAGCTCCTCCCTCTTCCCCGGCCCCCTCGGAGCCGGATCCGGCCTCCCTGAGCTCCTCCCTCCCCCACCGATTCGACCACGGCCGCTCACGACCGCAACCACGCACGACCACGGTCGCCCATGACCGCAGCAGCGCGTGACCATAGTTGCCACGACCACAGCCGCCTTCAACCACGAGCACGGCCGCCTTCGACCATGGCCGCCTTCGACCACGGGCGCCACGACCATGGCCATCATGACCACGGCCACCACGACCATAGGCACCTTCGACCACGACCACAGACGCCTTCCACCACGGCCGCCTTCGATCATGACCACAGCCGCCTTCGACCATGAACACGACGAGGAGGGGAGCGGTGCGGAAGGCGGCGCGGAGGCCAGCGCAGGAGGAGGCGATGCAGGGAGCCGGGAGGCCGGGGAGGAGGGGGGGCGACGGTGCCTCTTCCCTACACCATCGCTTCCCCCTGCGCCCTCTCCCCACACCACCGCCACCCCCGTCAGCGCACGCACGATGTTCGTCCGCCTTGGGCCATGCTGGAAGACCACGTCATGCCACTTGCTCCATGATGTGCCACTGTCTTATTTGGTATCTTTTTGCACCACTCAAACAAAATTAGTGATATAAGGGAGCAAACCGACAGTTGTGTGACCTATTTGCACCCACCTCACAAGTTGTGTGACATGTGGTGCATTTTACTCTTAGAATAGATAGTTATACAACTGTCCGCACTGCAGATTTATAATTTTACTTTCTCAAACTATTGTGGTCTGAAGAAATACTACAACACATAGCAAAATCAATGAACTATGAATGATACAATCTACAACAGAGCAATCAAGATAAACTTCTGCTTGAACAAGGCAAAGTTTGAACAAACTGTATACAATGACAAAGTAGCTAATTCAGTTATTCTGCAGAATTCTAAGGACTCACCTTCTGACTCCCACAAATCAAATCTCACCAGCCAACTGTCTGAACCAGTCTCTGAGATAACAAGTCTGTCCACCCATGCTCGGTATTTTTTCCCTTGTTTGTCACCATAACATGAACCCAATGTATCAATGGATGAATGGAGCGATCGTTCAAGCCCAGCAGGATGAATAATAACTCCATTTGCATGCTAACACACAAAGTAAATAAATAGGAATTAGTTCAAAAGCTCAATAAAACAATAATAAGGCATTACTATGTACATTTTCCAACAAAAATATAACATCTTCTCAAAATTAGAATGCACTGGGATTTTTTTATTAGATACACATGCAAGGGGAAGAATTACTCTTTAGCATATATTAGCTAGAATTTATATGATAATGAAACAGGAGATAGAAAAGATTTTGACAAGTCACAAAAGTTGACCAATTTATTTAATAAGAAAATCAAAGTGGGAAGCAATGTACTTACAGTGATATTTTTAAAGTACTGTATAACTGTATCAGCCTTTGGAACCTCAGCCCTGCACCACTTCTCATAGAGAACATAGAACTTCACAACGGCATCTGTAGGCTTGAAAGAGTTCTCCTTAACATAAGGGAACTCCACATCTCTTGGAGAAACATTAGGTCCTAGCTTGAAGTGTCCAATAGCTTGAATAATACCAGCAGCACACCTCTCAGTTGCATGAATTATCTTAGGATTATCCTTTGCATTTTCTGCATACCATTGAAGTAGTTCCTCTTGGGCATTGCTGACCTAAACATTTTAAAACTTTGGAGTTGCAGTAAACTCATGTTCATTCAGGCATAAACTTTGCTAGATACTTCATGTATTGTATACTGACCATGACACCATGTACACCAGGGATGCTGAATAATTCTGCATCATTACCAGAGTCACCACAAACAAGAGTATTGTTGGGTTGTTTTCCACATGAGCTTAACTTCTTGAGCAAGTATGCAAGTGCCTGGCCCTTTCCAGCCCCTTGAGGTAATATATCAAGGTCCTGGCCACCGCTGTAGATTATTTTGACATCTAGCTGTTTACAATAAATAGATCAGTTAATCATAATATGAACACAAAACATGCACGTTTCTTAAGAAGAAATTGCCCAAAACCGAAACACAATAACATCAAAACGCAAGCTGCCTCACCCCACGTTTCTCCAACTTCTCAGACAGTGACTTTATCACATCCTGAGCACTCTTCTTGTCAACATAAAAGCTGACCTTATGCGGGCGCTGTTCTGTCTCGGCCTGTATCCATGCAAATGTATGACAATAAAGTGCTATTAGTTTAGTAGCCATCAAAATGAATATAATTTAAGAGAGCAACCGTGCAAGTAATTGAACATGCCTGAAGCTTCAGTTCAGAAAAGTTTGCTGTCTCCTCAACAACAATACTCCTGTCCCACTTATTATTCAGATATTCTTCCCAGCCATCATCAGGAACCATTGCCTCACCATATGTTATCTCAGTGCCCACAGACATGATAGTGATGTCTGGAGTTAGCATAGGCTTCTCTTTCCTCAATTCCTTATACAAAGTAGGCGATCTTCCGGTCGAAAAGACCAGTAGAGAATCCTGACAGTAAACAGACTCCCACAGGGCACCAAACCTAAGCAAGGACAAGTTCTCCGCATCATGATGATCAACCTGCAAGTTTGAATTCGAAAAGATTGAACATTAACAGGACATACAAAAGGCCATAATTAGCTTTAGGAGAATGCAAGGTATGAGCTGAAAGACACACACCATTGTATGGTCGAGATCTGAAACAATCATAAGACGTGCAGAACCATTGAGCTTATCCATTTTAGCAATCTGCAAAGATGGTCGTGAACTTGAGAGGAATTAAGATCCAAGGCAAGATTTTTGGTAAAAATTAAAAGTAATTGTCAATTTTGTTTATGCCGTTAGCATCATTACCAAATTGTGAACTGAAATTTTCACAAGCAGTCAAAGTAGCAAGTGAAAGAGTCCCTAGATGGCATATGTCAAAAACTGATATTTTGTAACTTTCATTACTCCTAATGTCTCCATTTGAATCAGAATGCCAACTCGTATGCTGCATCTTGTGAATTGTCTTGAGACACTTCTTTAGAAACTAGAAAGTATACATTACACTCAACTTTGTCCAGGCATACACTCAATAAAGCATATTAGATTCTTTTCCGGTGAGAAAACCTTAGCATATACTAAAATACATTGTCCTCCAGTTTTATGAGGAAAATTCCCATCAAAAGCTCAATCAGTAGTAAAATAAAATAACAAAGCAAATTCACTGCAAGTAATTTTTGTCTTTTGATACTGCTAAGACACTATAGCCAAGGTGATAATAATGTCACAGCCTCTAAAATCTTACCCCCTATGTTTTTTTTATCCATTGAATCAAAAATAAATAAACAAAATACACAAGGAAATTTAGAATTACAAAATTCTCTGAAGAAACTCCGAATACCGGCCAGCTTTAATTCCAAGCACTGATTTTTTTTACCGGACAGCGCAATAAGCGTGGCGAACGGCACGAGGTGCCTGCATAGCACAGCAGAGATTGGACCCAACATGTCAATGGGTGTTGGACTACCCAATCCTAGCATCTTCATAGCACTAATAAAGTGAACATTTTTGGACAACGAATAGACCATACTTCTAGCAACACGTATAACCCTGCTTGATTAATGGAATCAAATATGGAGAAATTTGACAACGAAATGATCGGTATTTTAACTATAGCCTCTCTTTTTTTGGGTAACCACAAGAGGACACGATTCTTGCTCCATTAAATAAAGTTAATATTTTGTCTTCGAAAAAAAATTGAATAAGAACACAGACGCCTGTCCAGTCTCCACAGCTACGCAACAATTGCCATCCAATCCCCAAATCTCAGAACAAATGCATAAGCACCGATCGCACACGTATGTACACGGGACTGAGACCCACCCACAAATTCGCTTATCCAATCAGAAATGCGTGGGCTAGCGAAGAAACGCTGGAGCGGAGATAAAAAAAAAATCATCAGAGCCAACAGCGAGATGTCTAAACCAATAATCAAGAAACCGCCCCCAAACGAATCAAGAAACCGCCCCAAAACGAATCAAGAAACCAAGCATAATGCCGGTGATGAAATCTTGGTGACGAGAGAAGCCGATCTGGAGGGAGGGAGGAGACGGGGGGAGAGGCGGGGGCTGCTCTCACCTGCGACGACGAGCGGTGGCGGAGTGTGGGGTGGCGCGGCGAGGATGGATGGGTGGAGACGGGACGTGCGGAGGGAGGGAGACGGGTGGGAAGGGAGGATGGGATCCCGATTCGTTGGCGGTCGTTTGCTTCAGGAGTGTTGGGCGAGCGCTTTTTCTTTTTATTTTTGCGCCGCCGTTCGTTACAACATTACGGGGCCTGTTCTTTTTCTTTGATTTATAACTTCCAATTGCAGTTTATATCTTTTAGTTATTTATAAAAAAATATTAAAAAAAGATTTATATGTGATTTTATTATAATTAACTTAATTTAAAATGATATTTCGTTTAAAAGTTGGTTACTATAAAAAAAATTATAACAGGTAGGAATGTGGTTTTTAGAAGATGTGAAAAGGCGGCTCCCTTCGTTTGTTCCTCCCGAATTTCGATGGTGGTGAGGCGCCGTCCTATCGATTCCATTCCGCACATCAGAAAGTTTATGCCACCCAAGATTCGATGCCACCGAGTAACCAGCCAATACAGTCGAGTAGGGATATCCTTGGACCAAATGAAGAATTATGTAGGGATGGTGCAGGGGAATTTCGTAGGGATGGTGCAGGTTCTTTTATTCCTACGAAAATTTTATAAATGCTTTGAAATTTCTGTGAAATATTTTATGACATTTTTTTTCCAAAACAGGGCTTGGATGATCGATTTTCTACAGAAACTTTTATGTGTGTGTTATCGGTTCTTAAGATAGTGTGCTTAATACTGAGTGGTGATAGAGTGGGAGGCCACGTTTGGAAGACTTTTACCTTAGGGGAAATGTAGGGTAAGGGTGTTGTGGGAAACCGTGCGGCGGTTTTCACCCACCGTCTTATCCTAGATTGGAGGTTGCAGACCTCAGAAAAATATTAGGACAAGAACCTTGTGCCAAGTAAAAGACACAGTAATCGCTCAACCACAAGCGTTGACTTGTCAAACCTGGTTTAGTAATCGCTCAAATCGATTGAATCTCTAACGAGTACAACCATTGATATGGAAACGGTAAAACCATATTGAACAACGTTAGATCCTTCCAGACGGGTAGTCCGCTCGCGTGGCGATATCCGGTTTGAGTTGAGATCTAACGCACGGAAAGTCGGTATGAAAACGGTAAAAGCATTTGGACAATGGTAGATTCCTCTCAGGACGGGAACAATATCTGGCCGTGTCGGCAGATAAAGTGTCTGGCTGTGATAGCGGACCCCTGGGTCTGTTTGGAGGTCTATCGGGTAGAGTCTTCATGAAGAAATGAGCAGTGAACAACCTTGTGTTCTTAACTCACGCGGAGTTGAGAAACCTTGTGGGTAAAGATGAGCAGCTCTGCAGAGTGAAATAAATGGTATTCGAATACGTCGTGCTTCCGGTTAATGAAGCTGTGTTAATTGGGTGATTCCAACAATGAGGCATAAGTAGGATTTGAGATGATTTAATGTGATAAGTGATGAACTGAATTTGTTAATGAAAACCCCCTGATCTTAAGGAGCAAAATGTTTTAAGTTTTACTTGATTGCAAACAAAACTGCATCCACCCAATATAATAAACCCAATATACTCCCATCCTTGAATAACCTTGCAAATAGTAAATCAGGATTCCGTAAAAACTGAATCGAAATTTACATGCCGCTCAGTTGAGCTAAAATAAACTCGCTTACAGCTCGAATTACACTATAATTAACTAAAATTACATTGTAACTGATAGTGACTTATTTGACATAATTAAATTTAAAATAATAAAAAAACAAGTTACAAATAATGAAAAATAACTCAGAAACCAGAAAAATAAACTGAGCCTATACCTTAGCTCCATACCACTACCGATGGTTACCAGGATGGAATGAATGACAGATCAGCAAGTACGGCCCAACCAATGTTTCGTTTTGGCAAATCATGCAGGCAATCATCTGCTCAGGGCAATCGAATATCAATCATCTAGTTCAGAACATTGCTACCACTTGTTCACAATACGCATTTGAGAATTTGAGATCTCATAGAATCATTAAGCTTCACGCTCACACATCTGACAGCGAACGAGCCCAGACGCTTCTGATGGAGACGGGGGCTGTATATCACAAGCTAAAGATAGTGTAAATAAACGATAATCAAGGAGACATAGGTTCTAGACGCCGCACACGAAAGCAAAGCAACAGGAAAGCTTTTATCATCCTCCCCTCAAAAGAATAAAGTTAGTTTATCAGGCTGGCACAATCACTTCCAAAAGCCCCCTGTTACAATGGCAACTAGCAGCATAAACACGGCGGCACACCACGTTAGCTACCGTATGGACCAAAGTAAAAGAGACGATAATTCACGAGTTTCTTAAAATAATTGAGGACGCATGCGCAATTTTGAAAAAACCAAAGGTATTTTTCATAAAAAACTGACATATAAGACCTGTAAGTAACTAAACAAAGACCCGTACGTAATTTTGGAAAACTGCGGGGTGCTATCCAACAAAGAATACACAATTTCAGTGAAACATAGGGGTTTTCAGGAAAAAACCTAGCAAGGACCTTTTAGCAGGAACTGAGGACCTTTACGCTATTTCAAAAAACACAGGGGCCTTTTCGCATGAAATCTGACTTGGCATCGCTCAGGGCCGGGAACTCCCCCGGTTTTAATATACTGATGATTTAACACAGTAACGCACGCATGTACTTCAGTTCACTACACTCCTGCATTTCTTCCCCTTCAGACTCCAGATAGATGACACGTTCTACATAGCAAGATTATCTCAGACGAAATTGAAATTACATAACTTGGTCGCGAAATAATGGAGATAATGCCTGACTTGTTATTCACATGTACAGTGTAACACAACAGACGATACCCGCCTTCCAGAATTCCTCTCATGCTCGGTTAGGCGCTTAGTGGTCTCCATGCAGATAAGCTTCGTACAATGGGAAAGCTCGGCTGGAAGCCTGGATCAATGGTGCCTGTGCCGATCTTTGTCACGAGATGAGTAGTGATCACCACGGTCTGAAAAAGTAACAAGAATCAAGACAAGAAACATAAATTTTGGGTAAATAAAATGGGGTGATGAAGGGAGGCTGCTGTGCAAATATACCTCGTGATGAGCGGTGCCTTGACTTCTCCTTGTCCGAGTATCCTGCGTTGGAGGGACATTAATAACAATACTTCAAACAAAATATCCCAACATCATAAATATTCATGACAATACCTGAACTTTTGTCCCTAGAATGGTGTCTCCGCTCCCTATCTCTATCTGCTTCTCTATCATGCTCCCTCTCGCGATCATAGTCCCGGCCCTTGCTATCACGATCAGAATCCCTACCCCTGCTATCACGGTCCCGGCCTCTTGATCTATCTCTTTCTCTTTCCCGAGTGCGATCAACAATGGACTCTGACTTCTCACTCTTCGAATTCACTGCCGGGTCTTCTTTTCCATTGAGTTCAGGAGGCAATGGCTTACCTTCGTCATCACTTTTCTCCTTCACCTTGTCTGATCCTGCCTTAGCCAGTGAATCCTTCTCCTGGCTAGACCTTGAGGGTATAGGGGTACCCTTATCCCTAGTAACAGCACCTGCTGGACTTTCCTGCATAGAAGTGCCAATGATGTAAATTCAGTAATCATTTTAAAAAATAAACCTCATAAGTCCATCATTTTGAGCCTTCATTTAACCTTTGAAGCCGGTGCATCAGAGGTCCTTCTAACAGTAAAGGAGTCATTGTCTTTATACACTGGTATATATTGTGCCTTAGGGAGGCTGTAAAGGTGCGCAAGAACTCTGCAAACTTCCTGAATTCCTGCCTCATCAGCATCAAAGACAGTCCACCAAGGAGGATCTTCAGGGAGAGGAACCTGGTATCTCCTAGCTGCAGCATACACAACTCCGCATGCTACTACTTCACTCTTGAATCGTACACACAGAGTCGTCCGTAAGCTGATATACAAAATATAGACAAGATATTAGTAGAAATGCAAATTTAACTGAATATGGCTGAAAAGGCAATGAAAAATGCAAGTTGATGCAACATAAGACGTGAAAGCTTTTAATGTCTGAGCACTACATCAATGAAGGGGGAATGCATATAACAAAGCAGAACAGTAAGCTTTGCTAGTATATCTATTTTATGGTACTACTAATCCTGACTGTTCAGATTCAAAGCTAAGAAAAATCTGGCATGTACATTCCTTATGAGATAGCAAACATACATCATCTTGGAAGATAAGTTGGTCATCTAAAGACAACAGTGTATTATGCAACGCAGGTCATCATGGGTAAAGGGGCCATAAATTCTGGCTTCATCTAACCCATGTGTACGGCTAGCAAGTATATTTCCACGTTTTGTTTTCTTGTCCACTCATCCTAATGAAGAACAATCGCACAAATCAAATTTTGATATGATCTGGGCGTTAACTTACTCAGTCCTATTCTGGGAAGATTTGTTAATATTATGTGTTAATGGAATATCCACAAGTCTATACACACTAAGGACAACACCATATTACTTCACGAATTTTGCGGATCTTCAGGATGCGTTTCATTTACCACTGTGACACTGTCTGTAGTTGCAGAATTGCAATTTCTGAAACAGACCAGACGTGAGCATATAGGTGAGGCACAGATGAGTATAGCAAATCAAACGCTTACAAAGCAATATCTGGTATTCTTGTAACCTCTCCTATGTTTGATTGGGAATGAAAAAACAAGTGTATGTTGAAAAATACTAACATCGCGCTTTCTTTTGGGTACTGTTCCATGGTAAAGAACGCTAGAGCCATGTTAAAGAACTTTTATGCAGAGAGCTGTGTGCTTTGTTTGGAAGAATAGCCAGAGGACTAAAAGGATCTGTTTATATCATCTTCATTTAGTCAAGTTTGCTAGAGTTCACTAGGAATTGTTTGGGTTATCTGCGAGATACTTGAACTCTTGAACTACTAAGAAGAGAAAAGTCAAAAGCTAAGGTAAAAAAATCTTCTTTTTGGGAGAGCTCATAATTCTGAGATGTCTAGTATTGGGTATCCCTCTTGTTGAGGCAGACATTGCTCATTGGTTTGGGCTGAAGTGTTTTCTTTTCCATTAGTTTCTTTGTTTTTCCCTTTATCTTTTGTATAGTTGCTTTAATATATTTGTCACTACCCTATCATGTCCCATCCAAAAAAACTGACAGCAAAATAGCAAGAAAGTAAAAGGGTTCTCCATACAGCTATCATCTACACAGCTTGGTTAGCAAAAAATAAAAATCCATGTCAACATGGATTACAACAACTTGATGGTAACAAATGTAGTTCGTAATAGGATATGAATTGCACAAGTATGAAGTTTATGGGACTAAATGGATGATGCTCACAACATGGTTGTCACGGGCTCACGGCGTAGTTAGCGACCACGGTGCCTGGACGCCATGGCGAGTCGCCGCGCTGTGCATGTCTATGTGCATGTATGTATCCAACATGCATACATACTCTGCATCGCCGACTCCTCTCCCCGCACTCTCCTCTCCCCCGGACTCACTACTCTCTCTTTCCTGCCGCCCGACCTCCTCTCTCTCCCGGCGCCTCCTCCCCTACCGCCGCCGCCGCCCCACCGCCCCCCACCCCAAGTCACAGCAAATGTCCATAGTGTCCACCCAGCTCCACCACGATGCCTAACCGTCGCCCAAGCGACACCGTAACAACCATGACTCACAAGCATAAGAAAGTCGCAAAGAACAAATTAACCAATAGTTACACTTGCCCAAACATACACATAGCAGCATAAATGGATAAAGCTTCCGAAGACAATGTCATCAACGAAATATAGCATTTCAATTATCTCAAATGATAGAAGGACGTAGTAGCTGCTAAACCAACACGTGGCACTGATACTTGAGTCCATTGAGAAAATGGTAATTAGGAAAGATAAATAAATCAAATAACAGTATTGCATTAGTCGAAATTCATACTGAGGTACAAGCATAACAAGTTATAAACCACCAAAGTGATCCATATAAAAATATTACCTCCTCCATACAAAAAAGAATAAGCAGATAACATTATAATCTGAAAGTGTAACGAGAATATTTAACTACAGTAAGATAATCTGGGATCAAATGAAGTACCTATCATTGGCAAGGTTCCATGCCTCTTGTGTCAACTCAGGTGCTTCAACTGTTGCAAGGTAGTTCGATATGAACTTATGGGGGTGTTCTACATGGCAAATAAACCCCATCTCCTTCAACAGATGCCGTTCTGTCCTTATTAGATCATGCTTCAATTCTGAATATTTCTGCACCAAAGATCAGAGTTACAGCTTTCAATTAGCACAATTCTCCATACAAGTTCTAATATATTTACTTCCACACACACACACACACAGAGAGAGAGAGAGAGAGAGAGAGAGAGAGAGAGAGAGAAAAGCAACAACATAATAGGATACATCATTAGCTATGAGAAAACAAAAGGTACGATGCAAAGGTTTCAAAAAAGGAAAAGGGAATTGAAACTCTGGTTAGGTCAACAAAATATACCTTTGAAAAGACATCTAAGTGTTCTATTGGTAGGTGCTCTCTCCTACATTCCATTCTATGGAAGACAAAGATAATATGCTTTGATTTCCTTGGACTCTCCTCCAACTTTCCTGCCAGCCAAACACAGCTAGCAGCAACTCTCTGCAAGCAAAAACAAACAGATTCATTAGTTTTACTCGTTAAACTCTTAGAATGGTTTTAACAGAGAAACTGGAGACAGATATTTACCTTAACACTAAATCGAACAAATGATTTTTTGCAGTAAAAACGATGGAACAATACTTGTGCTGTGGCCATCACTGCTTGTGGTCTTTGGTGTGTCAAGGAATCCACAACATACAGAAATTTAAAAAGTAAACAGAAAACTAAATATAGTGAGAATGGGGCCCAGCTAGGTTCAAGCTACATACAAAATGGTGACAAAATCCAAACTGCCCAACCAAATTCTCTATTCATTAGTCATAAATTATCAATTAGACTGAAATACTGAATATCTGTGAAGATTTGGCATGTCAATCCTTGTGATATCCTCCAATAGGTAGTATGCAAACAAGGCTTTTACTTCAGCATGTCATTTATAATTGAGCCTCATCTTTACTGCTTTGTGTAGCTAAACAACTGTGCAGATGGCATCAACTCTCTAATTATTCCATCTGACTTTTTTTTTCAAGTTTACGGTGATCCTACCAGGCAGAAGGCCAGAAGCTATTAAGCTAAGATGGTGTAATGAACACAAAACAACCAAGTAAACTAATACCACGCATTCACTAAATGTACCACTTAGTTCAGCCTATCTAACCACCACCAACCACTTCCATTGTATTTCATTAACCAGGAGAAATCACGCGACAACAGATAGCTAACAGATGTGTATAGTGGATACCGAACCAGACCCATATCATCCTGATCCAACAAAAACAGAAGATTGCAAAACTTCTGGTCATCTAACAACTTGAGAGGATACCATCCTACAAACAAAATTATCAAACAGAGAACAAAAAGCACAGTGGCCACTAAAAGTCATCCTCCCAACAACTTATCGATGGGTGGGTTTGAGTTGTGGCTTTTGGCTTAAAAATTTGAATTATGGCTGTTCGTGAGAGAGAGAGTATGGAGAGAAAGATACTCGTATACGATTTTAGCCGATATAGATGAAGTCGGGACAGTGTCTACTACAATCAACTTGTAGACCCCACCTTAAAAGAGCACTCCGTTTAAAATCTAATTACTGTAGAAATCTAAGCCATAAGCTCAAAAGAGCCCACCCATCATCTTAATTAAGCAAGAAAGATCCTCATTTTCTCCAACGTCACGAACAATCCAAGAAAAACATGGATCTATTTACATTTTATCCTCAAATCCCCAAATTATCAAGATGAAGTGATGCACATAATCTCATGCAACTTCAATCCGCAGGGGAACCTCAAAACTGGCATATAAACAACTTTGGGAAACAATAAGAACCACAAAACAGGACACAATCCGATATACTTCCAAGAGAGTACGTGCAATTACAACAAGGAACTAAACAATCACGAGCTGGCATTTTCCTCGGTAATCCTAATATGAAAAGAATATATTCTCAACGAGCATACATAAACTCAGAAGTACAAAAGCACAACTCATATGCAGGCATTTCCTTTGGCAGAAAAGTCCAGTTTACCACGCAAGCAACCAGACAACTACATTGCAACCTTAATATGCACGCACAATCCCACAGATGATGAAGGGTATCCAGCAACCAAACAACTCGCAGATAGTTAGCATTTCACTGGGCCAGAGAATTCAAAATTGGAAGACCTCATCGACCCAATCCCATGAAGGAACCCACAAATCTCACGAAACCAAAAACCCTAATCCCAAGCAAAAGCAATCGAACTAAATCTAAACAGACAAGCTCAATTGGTACCAGCTCCTCCCACGGAGCTAATAACCCAACCCTAGAAAACCCTAGGGCCCTTCCTTGAGAAATCCCTAATGATTGGACATAAACGGAAGGCGGAAGAGGCTGGGGAGCGAGAGGGAGGAAGGAAATAGGATACAGCTTGAGGAGGATGCCGCTCTCCTGGATGAGGTCGCAGCCGTAGACGCGGAGGGAGGTCTCGGTGGCCTCGTCGATCCCATCCTTCCGCGACGGCGAATCCCGCAGCTGCTCGTCCGTCAGGTAGAACGTGTCAATCGCCGTGTAGATCATCGTCTCGCCCACCCGGCTCCCCCCCCCCCCCCCCCTACTCCCCGTCTGGCCGCCCGCCTCTACTCGAGCGTGGGGCTCGCTCGGCCAGGGCGACGGTCGCTTTGTACATACGATGCGCTGCGGAAGGAGCTTGATGTGAAGGAGCCCCGCGGGGCGGGTTGGGGGGTGGTGCGGTGACGTTGGCGGCGGCGCTGTAGCTTTGGCCTGTGGACGGTGGAAAGGGATCTTGGTAGGGTTGGTCTTGGCCGGTTGCTTAAATATTTGAATTCACAAGAGGCAGTACGCTAGTTACATATATTATTGTTTATTATAGCTGAATTTAGTATCTATAATTTTTTTCATTAATCCCATCTTAAAAAACACATCATTTAAATTCTAATTATTGTAGTTAGTACAAATATAAGTCAACTTTAAACCCAAAAGAATCCGATCATTACGATATGGAATTAAAGACAAAGCGAGCGAGCCAGCGAGGTTGGGGTTGGACCTGTTATGGGGGAGCTTGAGCCTAGAGGTGGCCAAATGGGCAGGTACAATCCGACATAGCACAGTCTATTTGAGCATGGCTGGTTTAGATACGGGCTATTTGGTATGTTACTTAGACAGACTGTGTTGTAACCATCTATGGGACGAGGCACCATCCTATTCACGATCTGATAGTCTCATGGGCCGAGGCACCATCCTATTCACGATTTGATAGTCTCATGGGTCGATCTGGCACAATTAACCTATCAGGTTGGCACAAGTACGGCTGGCTGGCATGAATTTTTTAAAAATATAAAAAATACTAGAAAATATATAAAAATTAAAATAATACAAAATAAATTTATTTATACTTATAAAATAAACTGTATAAAATTTAAAAACTATAAATAAAATCATATAGATATTAAAAAAAATGAATGGGCCTAACAGGTAGTGTTGGGCTGGGCTATGCTAACGACCCAAGCACGACCTAGTGCATCGGGCCAGGCTAGCCTTGGACATTTATGTCATGGGACATGCCATGCCGTGCTAAGCCGGCACACTGGACTGGGGTGACGACCCAAGCACGGCCTAGTGCATCGGCCAGGCAAGCCTGGGACATTTATGTCATGGGACATGCCGGTCCATTTGGCCACCTCTACTTGAGCTTGCGTCGTGTTGGGGCAATGCGTGGTGTGTATCTAAGCAATCTGGTCCATCCATTTAAAAGCGACGTTCCGGATAGGGCTAAGAGGAAGAGGATACACATCCGTGCACGGTCACGGTGGTTAGTGGGCATTAGCAATGGTTGTTAGATTGCTTCTGCTAGAATACTATATTACTAACACGAATGCGCATATGCAATAGTTACTCTTTGAGTTTTTTTCCAAACAAAAGACCATCCACATATGCTTGAAAGTTAACATCAATCTCGATGCACATCTGATGACGATGATAGTATATGGATGTCCATGTACATATCAAAAAATTGTTCTCTTCCTAAAAGCTTGATTTATACTTTTAGTATTGGAACTGTGTATGGCGAATTGCTACCCCTTTTGTTCATACCATACCATGCCTTCTTAAGCACCTATATATCATTGATGTTATAGCGAACAAGATCAGTTGCCAAAGCTACAATTGGCATCCTATTGAGCACGCACCTAATAAGAATTACCTTTCTTCGACAGAGAATCTATATGGCACTCTAATTTATTCAATTTGCAAACATAATGTATGAAGATAGCCATTACTAGGTACCTCTAGCTAACATATATATGTTTTTAGATTCTGTTGTTGCTAATTTAGAAAGTACTAAATATTCTCCACATGCTTCCAATTATGTCCAAGTTGCTTTTGTCGTCTTCTTTGTAGGATGTTACATGTTCACAAAATAGACTTTTTACATGCCCATAGCATACTCTAACATGAAACATATTCAAATATTAAAAGGAGAAGAAAGATATTTAGTAAAAAACAAAAGTATACAAACTCAAAGTGAGTAGTTGGTGTAACTTGGGCAAAAGGAGGATGATAGAGGTGCAGTTTTACTTTTATGGTAAGATGCTAGTTTATATTGTTGTCGAAGGTTTATCATTTAGTGATGGTAAAAGGTTTATTATGTGAGTCGATGACCATTTTACAAGGTTAGATTACCACCATCCATTTCCATTCATATCGGCTAGGCCCAATGCTAACTTGTTATGGGTGTTGAACCAGACCTAGGGCTAGGCCCAAGCCGCATTGAAGCTCTCCAGCTGGCCTAGTTTTACACAATGTTATTGGGTCATTTTTTTTCTATGCTCGATCTAGTCCTAACTCTAGACTCAAATAGATCCAAGCTCATCTAAAAATGTTAGAGACGGTGGTTATGTTGCCAATAATCAATCATACACAAACAAAAAGTACACGAACAAGAACATAAGATGCAATCCTGATAGCCATCCTTTTTATTGATGTTTTGCCTGTAGACATGGTGTGTACAGTGAGAGCTTCTTTTCTCCCCTTACAGGGAGAGGAGGTTCTATTCATGGTTCAATAAACAATATGGCACTAAACTACGCTAATGGACCTTCATGGGCTGAAACCCTAATGGGCTAGTTTCGGTAAAATGACAACATGAATTTCCCTCAACACTCTTCCTTGGACACTTTACCAAACACACTTACATATGCCCCATTAAAAACTCCTTCCGAAAACCCAATGAAAAAAGGTAAATAACTCACATTCTTATCGTTGCACATGCTACCTCATTATAAACTTTTAATTGAGAAAACCATGTGGGACAAAACTCAACCAAGGAAAAAAAAGAGTAACATCCTTTCATCCTGATGATTAATGAAGATTATATATTTTCCTTTGAATACAACAACACTTTGTGTCTCCTCATACCTATGCCATGAACATGTTTCTCAAACATGGAAGTTGGCAAGGCCTTAGTAAATAAATTCACAAAATTTCACTTGTTTGGATTTTCTGTATTTCTATATTCCCATGCTCATGCTGCCCATATGAGTAGAAATGCTTAGAAAGAAAATAGTTTGTCAAATGCATCTTGGCATAACTGTTCTTCATCTGTGCAATGCAAGCTGCATTATCCTCATAGAGGATTGTGGGAGTTTTATCCACCTTTACATCACACAAATCTTGGATATGATGAATCAATCTTTTAGGCCAAATTCACTCTTCAGTAGTCTCATATAGTGCAATTATTTTAGAATAATTTGTTAATGCAACAACAATCGACCGTTTTACAGATTTCCATGAAATAGTTGCATTTCCTCTTAAAAACACATGTCTAATCTATGACTTGTCATTATGGGGATCAGAAATATTGAGCATCCAAGTAACCCATCAACTTTGTATCTTGACCCTTGTAATAATATTGTCCAAGATCACTTGTACCTTGTAGGTATTTGATGATTCCTATTATTCCATTCCAATGCCTCTGTGTAGGCTCAAGACTATATCTTGCTAAATAACTTCCTACAAAAGTAATATCAACCCTAGTAAAATTGGCAAGGTATAATGGTGCTCAAGTATGGAGTTTCGAGCCCAAATGTTTTCTCGTTTTCTCGTTTAGGTCTATATTGATCTTTCTCCACTTCCAATGATCTAACGATCATAGATGACCAGTTAGATGAGATTTATCAAGATAGAATCTCTCTAGCACTTCCTTTGTGTAGATGGTTAGGTGCAGAAATATGCTATCAGACATATTCTCAATTTGCAAACTGCGATAATATTTGGTTTCACCGAAATCTTTTATCTTGAATTCTGTCTTTAGGTATGAGCTTGCTTTGAGAATATCCTTTATGTTGCCCATTATATTCAAATAATCAACATACATGGTATAATGCATAATCCATTGATGGATTTCTCTATGAACACTCTTGAACATACCTCGTCGTTCATGTATCCCTTCTGTAGAACGAATTTGCTAAGTCGTTTATCCCAAATACGACCTGACTATTTTAAACCATATAGTGACATTTGTAATTTGACACTATACATGTTGCTATTCTCATTCTCGCTCATACGTGGTACTATTAGTTCCTCTAGAATATTCATGTAGATTTTAGAATCAAGCGGCCCATACAAATATGTAGTCACTACATCCTTGAGTTTTATATGTAAGTTCATTCCTACTACCAATGATATTCAGTAATGGAACATTATGCCATTCATCACAAGAGATTAAGTTTTATCAAAACCAATGCTGGGTCTCTGGGTGAATCCCTAGGCAACTAATCTCACTTTATACCTCATCAATTCATTCTTTTCATTCCTCCTTCTTATGAACACTAACTTGTATCTAACGGGAATGATATTAAGAGGTGTGTTGACCACTAGTCCAAAGATGTTTCTCTTATTTAGCGAGTTTAGTTTATTTTCAATTACTTCTTTACATTTATCCCAATCATGAAGATTCTTGCTTTCAACAATCATTTTCAGTTTCGGATCCGAATTTTCAATATGGAAAGCAATCTTAGATGCGAAGGAGCTGCTATTAGCACATACTTGCCTATAAATGATTTCTCCTATTTTCACATAGTTTGGTGGTAAATTCTTCATCCAAATCAATTGGCATTTTGTTCAAATCAATTAGCTCTTTACAAATTCCCAAATTAATAGAGCCTGAATGTTTTGTTGCTCTAGCGCCAGCGAGTGCGCTCTCCCCTACACTAGGTGCCTCCCCTATGATCTTGCTGTAAGTTCAAGCTGCATTAAGTTGGTTTTAGTGATAATGATAAATGCAATTGTGAGATTGACTTGTTTATTAACTATGATATTACCTAATCTTATTTGAAAGTGATTAATGATAAATGCAAATATAAGACTAACTCGTTTATTGATTATGGTATTGCTTAGTCTCATATGGATGAAAAAGTAAAAATCATAGAGGTATGCATTCGACATCATACTCTTATATATTAGTGCATTCATCGGATCCAAAATATAGATTGAACTCTATCAATAGTCTAATTTGAATATGTGCATATACTTTTATTATACATTCTTGTATGCACACATTTAGGAGGAGTTCACTCTATGATTTATGATTTCATTAAGTATTGATCTATGCTTCCCTTTCAATATATATTTGGATCTATACTTTGAAACGTATCCTTTAAGTATATAGAGCTTGTGTAGCTCATATATACTCATGATTGATTTAAATTAAATCAATTGTAATTGGGTTATCATCAATCATCAAAGGAAAGGATTGAAAAATCTAGTTCTTTTATTATGTGTTAATAGTTGGATGATTAATAACAACAAGATGAGTAAGCTTTGCTAGTAATTAATCTCAAAGATAAACACTCACATACAAATGAGTTAATTGTTTAAAAAGCTTATCCTATAGTATACAATTATTGTGTACATGTTGTATACTCGCAAATCATTTTCTATCTCATTATTTGTTGAGATTGTCATGAATTACCAAGAAAGGAAGATTGTAGAATCTAGTTACTTCATTATGAGTTAATAGTGAAGATTTGGTAATTAATGGCAATTAATTTGTGGACTAACATTTTTCATGATTTAGATGAATATGTTAGGTTTCATAAATAAGGATGATTTGAGATGACTTCATTTGTTGAAGATCATCAAGTTAAGATACGAGATGGAAGATGGCTTCATGAGTTAAAGGCCATCAAGAAGAGTTGATCATCAAGTTAAGAGAAGACCCATCATGTGTTGATGGAGTTCAAGTCAAGGATGCATCATAGGTTGATGTATATCAAGACAATGACCCAAACTTGAAGTGGAGATATGCATCATCAAGCTTTGAGAGGATGCTCAAGCCAATGGTATGACTAACTAGGGTTAAGAATGTGTTCCTAATATTTTATCGGTCTTAGTATTTGGTTGAAGAATTAGATTGCTAGTACAGATTGTTGTACTATTAAGAGAGGTCATGTATAATAGCTTGAGTTTCATCATGTATTGATAGCTCAATCTTACTTGCTCTAATTCTTCATGACATGATGCTTATAGTTGCGAATAGGTTTTGCAAATTGTTGTAGTTACAGACCAAACAGAGATAAAGTATGGTAGTGGAGAGTTAGGTGAGCAATGGCTTAGGGTTTGTAACATCCCAATTAGGGAACTACTGTAATTGCGGAAATTGTAAAATATTTTAATTGTTTCTCCCGAGTTTCCCAAAAGTTTTTCGTGTATTTGAATCGCTCGAGTTGTTTTCTTGCGGAAAGCCCGATCAATGGAAATCAAAATCTTAGAATCCAGAACCAAGGTTGAAAATCAAATTGAGAGAATTTCAAATCCCCTTGGAATATTCTTTTTCAAAATTTTGATTCACCCGAGACTCAAAACCGGGAATAGAAATTGAAATCCAAACAAAATCTTTCTTCCACCCGATTCGTACATCTGCAGATTTAAATTCGGGATATCAACATTTTTTCTCCTGAATTCGATGATCTTAAAAATTTAATAGTTAAACCAAAATTTGAACCAGGCTTTCAAATTCAAAATCTACTCGCAAGTAGGAAGAATTTAATTGCTGCATTTCCAAAAGTCAGAATATGTTAAAATCCCCAAAACCCCTGTTGGGCCAGGCTCACTCCTTTTCTTCCACGGCCGGGCCGTTTTCTCCTCTTTCCCGCCCGCTCGCGCGCGCCTTTCTCGGCCCGCCCACCCGGACGCCGCGCTCTCTTCTTCCTTCCCCTTCTTCCTCCTTCCCTCTGCTCATGGCGCCGACGGCCCAGCCCGCACTTAGCCCACAGGTTTCGCGCACTCCACCCGGTTTCGCCTCGTCACGCGCCTTCACTCCCCTACCACCGCCTAGCACCGCCCTGTCTTCCCTAGCTCGGCCGCGCCGCCTCCTCCCTTCTTCCGCGCGTCCAGCTAGCGCCGCCTAGGTTCGCTTGGCCTCGCCAGTTCACCTCGCCCGATTGCCACCCGTGCTCGCTACCTATAAGATGCTGGCCAAGCCTCAGTTGCCCCTCTCCCTTGCGCCCATCCACGCTGCAGTAAGGTTGTGCCGCCGCCGCCCCTCCCCGTCCCGGCCGCCTCCAGCAAGCACTCACCGATTGGATTGCGTCACAGTGAGCCCCCTTACGCCCGTTACCTCCCCCTCCGGTTAATTGAGGTTTCATCGCAGGAATTTGTTGCAGCGGCCGTTCTCCTCCATCGCCGACCGATGCCGCCTCCATCAGCGCCGACCGCCCTCTAGGGCTCCTTTCCCCAATTCCTCGCGGCAGGAGCTACTCCTCGGTGTCTCGGAGCTACCCCAGTGCCCCGTCGAAGCTCTCCGCCGTCCGAACTCTCTGGCCACGGTGACCCAGCCGCACTGACGCATGCGCACGTCGCTGGCCCTTCTCGGTTCCCCCTCCGACCGCTTCAAGCACCCCGGTGAGTTCCATGTACTCCACTCGTGCTCCGGCGCACCTCCCTTCGCTCCCCGTCTCCTCCGGCCGCCGGCGCCTTTCTCCTCACCGCCGCCGCTCGCACCGCCGCCGCATGCTTGGCACCTCCCCGCCGACGCCAAGCATTACATGGAGACTCCTCGTCGCCGGGATTCCATTTCGCGGCCGCTGTTGTCCGCCGGCCGCTTCGCCGGCGGCACTCACGGCTCCACCGCCACTCCCGCCCCCTGTTTCACCGATTTTGCCCTTGCTCTGCTTTCAGCCGACCGAGCAGCCCCCTCCTCTCGTGTCTCAGATGACCGATGGGCCCAACCAAATGACTGAGTTCATGTGCAAGAAGTGGCTAGTGATCTGTGACCCTATAACCGGATGCTAAAATCCTGTAAGAGATGTTCATGCATGTATTCTAATAAAATAAAGTGTGGCTAACAATAAGAATAAGAAAATTTCTCATGAGCTCCTAAAGAAAGGATTTATACAATTAGATGAACAACTTAGCACTTGCACATTATAGGTCAATCAAGATTTATAAGTTAATCCTTATGAACAAAAAGTGATTAAAGAAAGTCTATGCCATGAACCTTTTTTTTCTATTGTCAAGAAATTAACATGAACCTAATACAATAATAATATCATGACTAAATGATTTAATCATGAAATTTAGGAATTATACCTTTTCATCTTGTCTAAATCCATGGCAAATAAGATGTTGGCAACAAAGATAACTAATATAATTAGCGTATTATCAAATATAGCATTTCAATAGTAAGAATCTGAAACTATTCCGCTTGTAAAGTTATCTCTCAGAAATCATCAGTTTGCCACATAAAGTATCGAGGGTGGTTTACTCATCGCCATTATCACGAAACCTATCTTTTCAAAAGGTGCTTAAAATATTTGTAGTAAAGACTTTAACATTATTCTAAAATACTAAGATTTAGAATGACGAATGAGTACGATTAAGAGTGCTTGAATCAGGCAGAGCAATCTTTAATCTTTACCTCGCATCCAAATCCCCAATCATTATCTCGGGATTTAAATATAATGATCAAAAATAAATAATAATAAAAGAAATAGTCTTGTCAAGAAGGTCCTTGTTAATTCATGACTCACTTAATAAAAGGCATATTGCTAATAGAAAGATTGGTTAGATAATAAAATAATCAATCTTGTGCATAACAATAATTGGTTAGTCAATTAGATTTCATATCCTAAATAAGTTGTTAAAAACAATGATTCATTGAATTGGCCATCGCTATCCCAGATAAGTTTTGCCACATGAAATAACAAAGTTACACCGCGTATTTAATTATACTCACCTTATGTAAAGCTTCCACATTCTAAAATTATAAAATCATATTTCTCTTTACTACCATCGATACCCTCTTTTATCTGTTCCTAAGTCCTGCTCGACTCATGAAACTTCCTTAATAAATGTAAATCAATTAAGATCAAGCCATCAAATAAAGGGTCGAGTCTCGCCTTTTCCCAATCGGCTACGCAGATAATTCCTGAAGATGTATCTTCACTTTTGATCCTCATTATCCTAAAATTTTCCCTCACGGTAAAGCTATTCGCACCACTCGTTCTTCTACTCAAATCCACTACCGTGTTTACTGACGTACTAATCCGAATCATCCTCCTATTCTCAAATCATAGTAAGTGTGTGATTTAAATTAAATTGGGCATTTTAAAGTATCTGGATTTATTTGGTCTTTCTTTTCTTTGCTGCGTATTAGAATCAAGACTCGGCGAGACGATTTAATTCAAACAAGAAGACTCAAAAGCGAGGACCAGAATTTAAAGTCATCGGTCGAGAAGGCTTTGATTTAAAGCAATCAAGGCCATGGTAACATGAGCAAGGCAAGTCATCACTTTGATCATATTGTTCTACATTTTATGCAAATTTATGTTCCTTTAAATTATCAACTCGCATGCCTAATTTAATATGCAAATGTATGTCAAAACTTAAGGTAGCTACATGCCCATTTGTTGTTGGATTAAATTTAGTATGCCTTTCCTTGACACTTGAATCACTTAATCCTTGTCGCCATAGATATTAATGTTAATCTTCTCTAGCTATAGATTATATTAAAATGCTATGCTAGTCTGGTCAAGTCCAGGGCGCTAGACGTCCTGATCATCAATCTTTACAACAAAAGAATTTATTTTGGGACAGTCATGGGATGTACGTGGCTGAATAGTTTGTTACAACTGTTTTATGCTTCTCAAAACCCTCAAATCTGCTTTAACTATCTGGGCGGTTGGTGAGAGTGGATGGTGCCGATGTTGCACGAGAACCCATGGGTTGTGGTAAGAACCGCCTGGACAAATTAAGGACTGAATCTTGTGACGACCTCCTTGTGTAAAACAGTACAACCACAAGTCTATATGGGTACGACCTAGCT
This sequence comes from Dendrocalamus sinicus, assembly GCA_036346575.1. Taxonomy (NCBI): domain Eukaryota; kingdom Viridiplantae; phylum Streptophyta; class Magnoliopsida; order Poales; family Poaceae; genus Dendrocalamus; species Dendrocalamus sinicus. The sequence continues at coordinate 22,406,589 of CM070641.1, forward strand.
GATTAACTTACAAAGATTTAGTTCAGATATCACCAGTGGTAAGTGGGTGCCAGGACATACTAGTTTACTCATAGTGGGATACAGGGACCGACTGTACCCATACGGCACAAGAGGGGGCCTCTGACTGTGGCGGATAGAACCCTTCAGCGGTGAAACCTCAGCGGGTGGTATCTAGCTAGATCGGAGTAAGGTAAAGGCTTTGTGATAATGTATCTGTGTCTCATGCCTAAGGAAGCATGTTGACTATTAAGATGACTTATCTCTTGTGGTGAAAGTGTGCAACCTCTGCAGAGTGTAAAACTGTTCGAGCAGCCGTGCCCATGGTCAAGGGCGGACATGGGAGCTTACTCGAGTTAGTTCTATTTCCAAAAACATTTGTGGGTAGGATAAAACCAGTCAGAGGGATGTACTTTGAGTTTTGAATTTTTCCTGGAGGGAAGTACCCCAGTGGTGAAAACTAGCATAGGTGGGGGTAACCATGCACTGTAAAAGGTGGATGTAACCTACACTTCTATTATTATCACATTCTCGCAATCAATTTCATAAAATCTGTTTCAGATTAAAATTGCTAAGTCTCGTGAGTTTTTCCTATTTATTGTAATTTCAAAACACCGATTCTAGCAAATAAAAGAGCCTCAAGCCTCCTTGACAACTTTGCATCTATTATTATGCATCCCGTGTCGTGGCTTGCCGAGTATCATCGCACTCATTCTTGCTTAATTGCTACCATTCATCCGAAAGAACAGAATGTCAAGCCTGCGATGCTAAAAAGGGTTGATGAGAGTGGAAGACGAAGAGGCCATGGACTAGGTCGCGAACCCCAATTGGTCGCTCGTGGGCAAGTCCGAGGGTCCCACTGTGTGGAGTTTTCGCCGCTGCATTTTATTGATTTCGCCTAACTGCCCATGGGTAAGTAATCATCAGATTATTTAAGCTTCCGCATGATATGCTTTTGATATACAGTAATGTATCTGTGAGCACTATCTACTGATCCAGGGAATAGTGTGGTGGAATCACAGAGGATCTGGGTTTTGCTAACCCGAGGTCCGACAGGGTTTCCCCCGTGGCCTGTGTTGTATATATATATCCACATGGGGAGTACTTTTACAATTATACCCTTACATCCGAGTATCCCCCTCAGGGGCACTTATGTCATTACACATGTCCCATTCTGGGCCTTACATACCTCTAGCAGGCCTGCTGGGCTTAGGTGGGGGCCACCCCTATGACAGGAGCCTCTCATGGTGAAGGGCTTCACGGGCTAAAGCCATGTTGCCGAGCCCTTTGGCCCCCTCCATCCCTGTGGCCTGTGAGCTTTCCCAACATTTTGGCGGAGCCTTATTGCCTGGTGTAGTGTTTTCCCCGCCACAAGGGTATAGCGCTTGGCGGGTTGGTGGAGCCATACTGCGCGCAGAGCCTGCGCATGGCGGGCGCGGTCGGTCGGCGTCGAAGTCGAGATCGAGACCAAGTCGGCGGTCGAGGTCGAGGTCGGTTGAAGTCGGTCGGGTCGAGGCCGGGTCGGGTCGAGGCCGGTCGGGTCGTGCCGTGTTGGCGGGCGGCTCGTTGCCCGAGCTACGCCCGGCCGTGAGTTCCTTGGGTAGCGGGGCCGAAGTCGTAGCGGAGGCAGACCTCGCGCCAATGGCTTTTCCTGGGCGCGAGGTGGGTGTGGCTCCGCGGTCCGGTAGTGTGCCTTAATGACTCCTGGAATCGCGCTGACCCCTGAGCTGGCAGGGGCAGGCTGCTGCAGCCGTATGTGCTTTTCCACCTAGGGTGTACACGCGGCGGGCCATGATTGGCGCGTCGTGGGCTGTCAGCGGTCTGCACGACCGCGGCCGTTCGCCCCTTCCCTAGAAAGGCGGGGCACGTGGCGGGGTGCTATGGGCGCGTCGTGCGCCATCTGCCCACCTACCAGCGCGCGCCCCCAGTTGCCAATGGTTGCGTTTCCTGATCGTGGGTAGCCAAACCGCTGAGCTCCCACCGGTTGTGCTGCGCTAGAGGGGGGGTTGAGCCAGCTTTATAAGGCATCACCATCGGCATGAGGACGCTCCTTCGCGTTGGTCGTTCTAACCCGTCTTCTTTCTTCTGCTGCCCGCGCAACCCACCCCTGCTCTTGCTGCTTTAGCACCCTATCTCGGGGAGGAATGGCTTGTCACGACGATCCTACTCGCCGGCTCAGCGGCAGCACCTCGTCCAATCGGTACGATTTGTCGCCTCCCCTGGGGGAGTACTCGCTGGTGGTGCGAGGAAGGTCGCACGTCAACAAGCGGTGGGACGCCATTGAACATTCGGGAGGCCGCTGCTCCCGTGTGTTGGGGCAAGTTGCGCTACTGAAGAGATGCTCTGGAGGCTCGTCTGGGATGGGAAGATCGAGGAATGTGACGGGGCTCGCCTACTCGGCCCCATCGAGACGGAACCACGGCCGACGGAGACCGAGGCTATTGTCTTTGTCACATTCTTTGATGCCGGGCTGTGGATGCCCTCGACAGTCTTCGTGGGCGAGGTCTTGCGGGCTTACGAGTTGAGCCGGCGCGGTGACCAAAGGCGATAGTCCGCTCGCCGTCTTCGCTGGGCGCCGCGAATGTAAGGTCGCCGTCCTAGTGTGAGCCTGTTTGCTATTCTGCACGATGTGCGCTGCCAGCCGAAGAAACTCGCGGGGGGAGCGAAATCAAACTTCGGCAGCGTCAACTTCGTGCTGAGGAAGCAGTGTGCGGGGCTTTTCCCTGCGTTGGCCGCACGGGGGAAGTGGGAGTTCGGTTGGACGCGTCGGTGGTTTTACTACCACGTGACGAGTACGAGCGGTTTGTTGTGCCGGGGGCAGCCGATATCATTCAACAGCTCACCAGATGTGGAGCCAATGGCCGACGACGCACAGAAGGCACGAAGGCTCGCCGGTATCGCCCGTCGGTTCAACATGCGTGACCTTGCCGAAGAGTTCACCATGTACGGGGCGGCGCCGCTCTCCGGTCGGTGGTGGCACGAGGTGCAGGGCAGTATCCGGAGGGATGGCATCCGCCCAACCGTGTCCTGCCTTCTAAGACCCTCCGCTCCTTGTAAGTCCTTCGACCGTTGGATGTGCGCGCGTTTACATAGCCGTGTGACTTCTTATGAATAACGCTCCATTTTGTGTGCAGTGCCCCGGCTAGAAGATGCAGAGCGCGCAGTTGTTGCACTACTTGGGCCATAAACGGCCAAGGAGCACAAGCTGCACGAGGCCGCGACTGCCTCGGCGAAACAGGGGCGGATAAACCGGGTGTGCGAGGTCCTGGGGATTAGCGTACCCGAGTGCATGGTACCGGTGGAGGCCCCTGGTCACCATAATGGCGACAACGAAGTGGAGGCGCGGCCCCCACGGCGCAAGGCCCGACCTGAGGTCACCATACCCAGCCCGCCGGTCGTGCCGCTGGGAGGTGTGACCGAAACAGGGGGCACGGCCGGCGCCGGGTCCGAACCCGCCGGTTCGGGGAGGAACGCCGCCCCTGATGAGGGCTTGGACGGCAACGAGGCGACAGGCCTCGGTGCTGTTGACCCTAGGGATGAGGTGGCGCCGCCTGCGACGGCCACCGAAGGTCTGCCGCCCGCGACCGAGCGATCGAGAAGCATCGGCGCCCCCAAGGTGAAGCGCACTGGTGCGATCGCCGCCGCGAGGGGCGATTCGGGTAGCCGCGCGGCCATCGGGATCTTGGCGCCCTGCAAGGAGGTCGGCGAGGCTGGAGGAGGAAGCGTCGTTCCTCGGGCCGACGAAGCCCCCCTGCTTTATACGGAGGCGGCGCGGACACCCCCGTAACTTGGTAGAGGGTGTCGAAGGTAGGCGTGATTCCTTTTCCCCTCGTGACTTCGTGAAACTCTCTCCGATTTGCTCACTCATTCCGCTATCGACCTTAGGCGAGACGAGGTCTCCCAGACGCGGTCAAGGATCGAGCAACGGAGGTACACGTGAAGTCGCCGACCTTGTTATGCAGGGCGCGGCGTGGATGTCCGGTGCTGTGGAGGCCGCTGGGGCGAGGCCTGTCATCTCCAATTTCATTCCGTGATCGGAGATGCTTTGCGTTCTTAATCAAAGCCGCGAGCGGTCGGTGGCAGCTTTGATGTGCCGGAGGCCGCGACGCGCGGGGAGACTTCAACGGTGCGCGCGGCGCGCCTCGGAGATAAGGGTAAGTGGTTTATGGCCTGTGCCACTGTCTGAGGTCCTTCTAACTTGCGCGGTCTTTCCCAGACTCTTGCCCTCAGCTGAGCCTTGGAGGAGACTCGTGTTCGCGAGCAGAGGGCACTGCAGAGCGAGCTTCGTGCTGCGGACGATGCTCACGCTGCCAAGGACGAGCAGATTCGCACGCTGGAGGCAGAAAATGCGCTGATGGCTTTCGACATGGAGGACGTCGTGGCGGCGGCGCGACGCGTCGCAGAGGAGGTCCAGCGCGCTGCGACGGAGGAGCGCACTGCCTTTCTTCAGCAAATTTCACGAGGAGGAGAAGGCCCAACTCGCCGTCTCCCGCGCGAGAGGACCTGTGCCCGGATAATGCATCCATGGCGGCGTGGAGGGCGATGGAGTCATTGGAAGGAGCCCTCCGGGACCTTGTCGTTGACGTACCAGAAGTCACGCATGGCCCCAAAAATCTGACGGAGACGCTTGGGCGGATCGAAGAGGGCTCGGGCCTCGCTCGCCGTGGTGCCAAGGCCTTCGGCGATCACTGCGGCTTCATCGGTGCCTCCTTCGCCTTGCCTTGCTTCGCGCCCGGGATGCGGACACGCCGCGAGTTGGCGGACTCGTTTGGATCGCCCGCCGAGCCCGGTGATGTCCGACGCCATCCGCTTCACCCACCAACCTGCATGCAATTTCTATAACCGAATCTGGGGCTATGTCGGGGAGGACGCAGCCAAGATCGCGGTGCGGCGAACTCTGCGTAAAGAGGGGACCTCCTTCGGTGGCTTGAGGAAGTTCCTCGGCGCAATGGAGACGGCGCAGATCGAGTGTGATGCCGGGGTTGGGTGTGTGTTGCATCATGTACACCTATTTGTATGGTTGCTTTGCAACCTGCCCTTTTATATGAATGAAGCAGTGCCTGCCCCATATCTTCTCGTCGTTGCATGCCCCTGTTCTAGGCGGTTGGCAAGTAGGGTCCTAGTCAGAGACGCGCGAGCGCTCCGTCCCTTACCTTTCGAAGAGGTGGCAGTGGAGCTGGCGCCTAGTCAAAGTAGACGCGCGAGCGCTCCGTCCCCTACCTTTCGAAGTGGTGGCAGCGGAGCTGGCGCCTAGTCGAAGTAGATGCGTGAGCGCTCCGTCCCCTACCTTTCGAAGTGGTGGCAATGGAGCTGGCGCCTAGTTGAAGTAGACGATGCGTGAGCGCTCCGTCTCCTACCTTTCAAGGTGGTGACATCGGAGCTGGTGCCTTGTCGAAGTTGATACGCGAGCGCTCCGTCCCTTACCTTTCGAAGTGGTGGCAGCGGAGCTGGCGCCTAGTGGAAGTAGATGCACGAGTGCTCCGTCCCCTACCTTTCGAAGTGGTGGTAGCGGAGCTGGTGCCTTGTCGAAGTAGACGAGCACTCCGTCCCCTACCTTTCGAAGTGGTGGCAGCAGAGCTGGCGCCTAGTGGAAGTAGATGCGCAAGCGCTCCGTCCCCTACCCTTCGAAGTGGTGGCGGCGAGCGGCGCCCAGTCGGGCAGACGCTATTAGAGCTTGAGGCGCGTGGGAACTTCAACCACGTCTTATTTATACTCCAGGGAGTACGCGCAAGGAGGTAAGCCTCGACGTTGCATCTTCTTTTTACTCCGTAGAGTGCACGCAGAGGCGTCCCCCCGCCGCGTCTTATTTAGAGTCCAGAGAGCGCGCGAGGCAAGCCTCGCGCATTGCGGGCGGTGAGGGTGCGTCGCGGACGCGACCTCAACGCTACGCCTTATTTATACTCCGAGAGTACGCGGCGAGGCGACTCGACGCCACGCCTTATTTAGAGTCCGAGATCGCGCGCGAGGCAAGCTTCCGTGCGTTGTGGGCGTGAGGATGCGTGCGAGGCGGACTCAACGCTACGCCTTATTTATACTCCGTAGAGTGCGCGCAGAGGCGGACCTCGACGCCACGCCTTATTTAGAGTTCAGATCGCGCGACGAGGCAAGCCTCCGCGCGTTGCAAGCGTGAGGGTGCGTCGCGGAGGCGGACCTCAATGCTACGCCTTATTTATACTCGTAGAGTGCGTGCGGAGGCGAACCTCGACGCTATGTCTTATTTAGAGTCAGAGATCGCGTGCGGAGGCAAGCCTCGCGCGCGCGGCGGTGAGGGTGCGCGGAGGCGGACCTCAATGCTACGTCTTATTTATACTCCGTAGAGTGCGCACGGAGGCGTCCCCCCGCGCGGCTTTGTTTATACTCGTGCCTGTGTTTTTCACGAAGAGTGCGCGCGCGAACGCGTGTCTTGTTTATACTCATGCCCGAGTTTTTCACGGAGAGTACGCGCGCGAACGTGTGTCTTTGTTTATACTCATGCCCGTGTTTTTCACAGAGAGTGCGCGCGCGAACGCGTGTCTTTGTTTATACTCCTGAGGAGTGCACGCGAAGGTAATCCTTCGCGCACTTTTGCGGGAAACAAGACAAATTTTTTTGCAATCGGTGAACTTTATTAAATTCTCATTTGCGCGGGTGAGCGATTACAAAAGATGAGGTACTGACCACTGACCACTTAAAGATGAAAATGGCAGCAGCTGTCGTTGCCCAGTGACGAGGCGGGGCACGGTGGGAGCCTCTAGTGCTAGAGCAGTCTGCGCAGGAGCCTGGCGAGGTGCGTCCCGAAGCCGCCAAGGATCCTCGCGTGAAGTCCTCCAGCCACGCCGCCTGCTACAAACCTGCCAAAAGCGGAGACTCCAGGTCCACATGTCGTAGCGGGACGCGGCTGGACGCGGGGGCGTCGCGGCTGTCCGCCCTCTCCGGCGTGGGCCCAATACAACCACCGGTGGGGGCCTGCTGGCTCCGAGCCTCTTGCATATCCTGCATGGCCCCACGGAGATCCGCCAACTCTCGTTGTAGCGTGCCGAGGGCCGTCAGCAGGGCGTTGTCCCCCGTGGGCATGACCGGGCCGCCAAGACTTAGACGCCCCGCCGCCGGACGGCGGCAGCACACACCGCACTCCCGAAGTTGCTCGCCGTGGTGGCGTGGTGGACGCCGAGGTCAATGACGAGGTCGGGCGCCGCGGTGGTGGTGGCAGGGTCGAGCGTTGCGGCGGTGGTGGCGAGGCCGAGCGTCGCGGTGGTGGTGATGGGGTCGAGCGTCGCGGCGGTAGTGGCGGGGCCGAGTGTCGCGGCGGTGGTGACGGGGTCGAGCGTCGTGTCGTGAACGCCGGTGTTCGCGACCGTCACACCCGCATCGCCACCCACGCCTGCGACCGCCAACGCCGAGGCCCTGGTATTGACGCGAGATTCCGCCGCTCCCACCTTCTTCTTCTTCGCCGCCGACGATAAAGCTTTCTTTGGTTCCATCCTTCTTCGGATCTCGAGGCTTGCTCTTGTCCTCCCACTGACGGCACCAATCGCTGTGGTTACTGCATCAAACAAAGAGAGAGAGTATGGTAGTGGATAGTTAGGTGAGCAATGGCTTAGGTTTCCCCGTGGCCTGTGTTGTATATATATCCACATGGGGAGTACTTTTACAATTATACCCTTACATCCGGTATCCTCAGGGCACTTATGTCATTACACATGTCCCATTCTGGGCCTTACATACCTCTAGCAGGCCTGCTGGGCTTAGGTGGGGCCACCCCTATGACAGGAGCCTCTCATGGTGAAGGGCTTCACGGGCTAAAGCCATGTTGCCGAGCCCTTGGCCCTCCATCCTCGCGCCTGTGAGCTTTCCCAACATTTTGGCGGAGCCTTATTGCCTGGTGTAGTGTTTTCCCCGCCACAAGGGTATAGCGCTGGGCGGGTTGGTGGAGCCATACTCGTGCGCAGAGCCCTGCAGTGGCGGGTGCGAAGTCGAACACATACCATACATATGAGATACATATTACAGCTCGTGTTACACAAGAAACTTCTACTAAAGGGTCACTTCTATTTTATCGTGATCTACACAACTACACAGCGTATACTTTGGGGTTAAATAAGGATAGATGTAAATCCATTTTCAAAAACAAAATCGAACTAAATAAAAATTTAGGATAGATGAGATAGCATTTAGAGAGTAAAGACAAAGAGAATACTTATATTTTATGTAAACTCTTTTGATATTTTTGAAATAAAATTTTGTAAACATTCTTAGTATCACTTAGGTTTTATCCTACAGTCAAGCAAACTAGCTCTGATACCATTCTCAGAACAACCCCATTTCTGAGCGTAGTTACCTCGCAATCGCCAGTGATTGTTCAACCATGAGTACTGTAGAAGAATGTGTATCATTGCCAAAGCATGCTTAAACATAAAATCAAACTTTATTACAAAAGTAAAGCTTAACAGCTAAGTTTTACATAAAGGGGCGTACAACCCAAAGATACATTACCAAAAGAAACTCCACAGGCAGGCCTGAGTGTAGAATAAACCTTAACACTCGGCGTCGTCTATTTCGTAGAATTCTGCATCATCTTTAGAAACTCCTTCATTATCTTGACAAGCACTTTCTGTTTAATGATTTTAGCAAGCGTGAGTACAACCAACCGTACTCAACAAGTCACATGGGGAATACTATTTAACTATATGCAGGAGATTGCCATGAAATGGGGTATGTGGTTCATTATTTTATGTGGATGCAAATTTTGTTTGTAAACATTTTTCTTTTAAACACGAAATATTAATTCATAAACTTCATAAGGTAATTGGGGGTTTTACACTTGATTTAACTCACACTTCCACATTCCCAACATCATTCCAAATCTACTTATGCCATGCTTCTTGAATCACCCATTAAACACAAGATGTTGTATTCGAATACTATTTAAAAATGGCTCGCAGAGTCGCCCATCTTTACCCACAAGATCTCTCAACTCCGCCAAAGAGTTAAGAGAACAAGGTCGCTTTCACGCTCATCTCTTCATGAAGGCTCTACCCGATAGACTCCAACATGCACTGGTCCGCACGACACGCTGACATTATCTACCGACATGGCTAGATATTTTGCCCGCCCCGAGGGAATTTATCGTTGTCCAATATGGTTTTACCGCTTCCATACCGACTTTCCAGCACTGCTAGATCTCAACTCAAACCCGAAATCTTTACCCGTCCCGAAGGATCTAACGTTGTTCAAGATGGTTTTACCGCTTCCATACCAACCGCTTGTACTCCGCTAGAGATTCAATTGATTTGAGCAACTACTAAACCAGTTTGACAAGTCAACGCTTGTGGTTGAGCGATCACCATGTTCTTTACTTGGCATAAGGTTTTAATTCACTTTTTCATATACAAATTCACATCCCAAAGGCCCACCGTGACCGCTTCACAACACAACTCAACTCCCATTCGGGATGGGTTCACCAACTCATGGTTTTCTACATCATCACATTGATGAATTTCTCAACATTCTTACTAACAAAATATCAAGACTTTTAATAGTAAAAGCATGCTGAGATCCTGGACTACATGATTACATTAATAATACTTTTATTATTTACTAGGTTTTGTCAAGGTGAATATGGCCATCAAATTAAGCAGGGCTTTTTCGGGTGGTAGGATATTAACTAATAGCATGGCATTTTATGCAATATTTGTATATAAAATAACGGTGCATAAATAGCATAATGAAAATATGAATAAATATTAATTAACGGGAAATAGGTTCAACATGATAAAAAACATGTGACTTGCCTTGTGGATTTACGATTTCGATTATTTCAGATTCTTCAATTCCTTGATCTCGAGCTTGATCCAGGCTTCTTCTTCTTGAATTAGTTGGTCCTCAACATCTAAAGCTAAGCAAAGCAAAGAATGACCTTTAATTCCACGCTCAAGGAAATGAGCTAGGAATAAAGAAATAAAATAAATAAATAAAATTCAAGAAAACCAAATAAAATGGGTTTAGGATTTTTGGGAGGCTCAAATGGTGAAATGGACTTGAGAAATGGATTCGTGGGCTCGAAACGGTTTGAATGAGTACAAATATGCATTTTTGGATTTTGGGGTTTACTATTCATGCGGTCCGGTACTGTTTGAGCGGCTCGGTCGGTTTCGGTTAGTTGGCTGGGCTCAACCGCACCGGGTCGGATGAACAGTGCCGCCTGGCACTGTTCTTCCCCACCGAGCGAACGCGCGACCCAGCGCAGAGGAGGGAAGCGGCGGCGACTGGCGGCGCTACAGGGCCTTGAGACGCGAGCCGAGGTTAGGTATGGGTTCGTGGGGTTACCAAGGTTCCATTTTTGAGGTTTCCGGCGGCCGGGGAGGCAGCGGTTGCCGGCGGCGAGCCTAGGAACCCGGCTCGGTTTTTGAATGGTGTAGGATGAATCGGGGGTCAAATAGGCGGTGGATTGGCTCTGAGCATCTATGGGATTAGGGCAAACTCGTGGGAGGGGTTGTTCGGGCTGGGGAGGTTCGTGCAAGGCTAGCCACGGCGAGGCCCCATGGCCGGGCGGCGAGCTTCGATGGCCGAGAAGAGGAGGGCTCGACAAGCTTGGGCGATAAGTCGAGGGTGTTTCTGGGAGTAAGGAGGAGCTGTAGACGCGAGCAATTGGATTTTAATGGGCTGGAGAGGTTGAATTGAAGTTGAGCTCACCTAGAGGAGTCTCGGCAATTTCAGGCAGTGGGGGAGACGGGAGGTCAATTGGGCGGTCAGGGAGCTTCCATGGGGTGTGAGGAGAGGTTCAAGGGGGTCCGAGGTCTTTATAAATGCTCGGGTCGGTTCGGCGCCATGAGAGGGGCCATGGCGGCGGCTATATCCAGCTGGGATCGAGGGGATTCGAGGAGGGTCAGCAGGGGACGCACATGGGTGCTTTGGGTTCGAAGTTCTAATGGTCAACAAGTGCGGCGTGGCTCAGGTCGGCCGAGAGGCAAATGGGTGGGCGCCGGCCAAAATATCCTAGCGGCAGCGGCGGTTTGGGCTTTGCCGTGTCGTGCCGACCAAGGGAAGGTGGCAGGGGGTGGTGTACGGCGTCTTGATTGCTCTGAGAGCTGGCAGGGGAGAGGATTGCAAGAGAGGGCGGGAGAGTGCAAGAGGGTTCGGGAAGAGCCGACGGCGGCAGAAATATCGAGCGACGGTCGAAAAAAATCAAACGGTGAACAGTGACTCCAAATCCTTCGATCCTGGGGGCAAGGCTGCACGAATCTTAGAGCTTGGATGGGGTGGCTTGAAGGAGAATTGGCTAGAGAAGCTCAAGAAATCAAATTCAAATTGAAATTCTCAATTTTTGAAAATTTGGGTTGTTTCAGGGATAAAGCTAGGAAGGCCATGCGCAACAAGGGATCAAGCTAGGAAGGCTGGCTTGTGTCATGTCCTGGTTGGTCGAGATAGTTGGTCGGCTCTTTGAGTTAGTTTTGGTTTTAGGAGATCAAATCATATTTGAGTCCGAATCTTTTGCGTGTAGGATTAGATGGCCTTATGCCGCACATGAGTTAGCCGTGCGTGAGTCTTATTGTCTATTGGCCTTGTGCCATGCATGAGAAGAGTTGGCCACACCCTTGGTGCCAATATAAGGCCACGACATAACCTATTATAAGGGATCATGTTATTCAGATTAAATCTTTTGCTCTTGATTCTATGGCTTGTGCTATAATACCCTCAATAGAATAGGGAGTTCCAATCTGGATATTACCATCATTATTCTTGTGATTCCTCATGTTTTGTAAGAAGAACATCACATCTACTTTATCGTGGTTGAGTAGATGAGGATCGAAGCATGCGGTTAGGCGAATTCTTTTGTCGCAGGTTGCTGTATTGAGACAGTGGTTGGCACCATCGGTTTGTTAGGTTGCATGGATCTAAAGTTATCCTTGACCCTATGTCGTGAAGATTGGGTATCCCCATATTATCTTGGTATCAGAGTGTTGGGTTGACACGGTAGGATTATTTACCCTTAGCTAGTATCATATTTATTTTCAATCCTATAATCTAGATAATTTCTTCACAAAAATACCATCATCATATACCTAGATCATTGTGCTTAGATTTGTTCTTAGTTTTGATTTATCAAATTTTATCCATGTGTTAGATTGTTCTTAGTTGTTGTCATACTACATTAGTTAAATCGAAAACCTTGAAAAAATGGTTTGCATCTATTCAGTCATCACCTTCTTTATCACCTTGCCCAAAAAAATCTGCCACCGCCAAACCCTTACCACACCATCTCATTCCGTGTGATCCAAAACTGATGTTTCCGCCGTAATTTTTCTACCAACAAACACAAAAAAAAATCCCCATCACCACATACACCATCGTCTCCACGCTGCTAAAACCGGGTGCATATAAGTCGATTTGGACTTTCTGGTATAGGCCATATCAAAAGGGGTGCTCTCGCTCTTCTCCTAAAGTTCATTATTGTAATCACGAACAAGATGAAAGTGACACATTAAGGGGGAGTGCTAAGTTATAATCATGTATATCACATCGCTAAGTGTGCCCAAATTGATTATGTGCTAGTATTGATTTTCAAAATTGAGCTATTTAGCCAAAAGTCAAAAATTAAAATTATCCAAAAGTCAAAAATTTGAAATTATTAGTATATCTTTGAAAACTATTTGAAAATGTATACAAATGCATTTCAAAGATTTTCAAAAGGTTTTGGCTTTAGAAAAACTTATTTCAAGCAAAATTGAGTTTCCAACCCAAAACTAGCAATTAAACTCAAAATTGACCAAAATTAATTCTAAAAGGAATTTGAAAAGGTGCTCAATACAAAAAAACTAGAGTTGGCTATTTCAAACATTATTAGTATTCAAAAGTTTTCAAAAAGCCAACCAATCAAAAGTTATTTGGTTTTAAAACTTATCCAAAATATTAAGTTGATCTAAGTGATCACAATCTAGCACTTAAGTAAGTTTTGCCATTAAAGCCAAAATTATCGATATATATTGTGGCTCACAAGGGTATTACAAACTCATACATACAAATGGTTGCCAAAATTACCCTCACATGCTCATTTTGACAATCATGAAGAGATTTTATTGAAAATGAGATTGTTTTTGAAAAATAAAAGTGTAATTTGTTAAAAACAATATTGAAAAGAGTTTTAACCTTGGGATATAGTTCAAAATGTTCCACAAATGATTTATGTTTCTTTGTGAAAACTTTAGAGCAAATTACAACATGATATCAATCCTCTCTTCTGAAACTCAAATCTTGGCATGCATTCTATTGCACTCTGATAAGACCACAATGTACCAAGTGGTACTACCATGGAGTGGTATGACTGCATTCTGAACTGCGATATGATCGCATCTGGGGAAAATGACAAATTTGACCCAAATTTGTTGATTTTCGTTTTCCTTAGCCATTCTCTTTGCTTCTCAAAGTCAAGTTGGTCCTTATTATTCTTGCTAGTTACCCTTAAATAATCTCTTGATTTAACATGCTATTTTGCTCTTAGTTTGATACTTTTACCATATTGACCTCGATATAAGTTTCATACTTGTCTTTATAAGTGATATCATCTTTTCCCTTTCAAAATGATATCTAATTTCCTCTTGCTTAGCAAAATCTTTTCTTAATCAAACTCTCTCATATGATATCTCATATATGGTATCTTCTCAAATGATGTCATCTTCTTTCTACAAATGGTATCCCCTTTAAATAATATCAAGTGTAAATCATTGAAGATCTCCCAAAATTATTTCAAGTGGCCTACAAGTGATACCTTATTTATTTAAGATGAATTTAAATTGGTATTCACAAGTGGATTTTAATCATTTGAGAGAAGATCAAGTGCCCAATGGACCTTGTGGGATACTAGTTGATCAAACAAATGGTATCAAGTTTTTACAAATGAAATCAATCACACTTGGTTCATGTATGCTCACAAGTGGTATCAAGTTATTTTTACAAATGGATTTAACTATACTTGATATTATTTAAGCTCATTAGTGGTATCAAGTTTCTACAATTAGAATTAATTATACTTGGTCTCATTTATTTTCACAAGCAGTATCTAATATCATCATAAGTGGTACAAATGTCAAAGTGGTATATGCTTTTCATAAAAAAGACAAAAAAAACTACAAAAGTTTAAAAACTCCTATTATAGGGAAAAGGAAATTTTTTTATTCTTGGTGCTAGATGGCATGAGGAGAGAAAGTCTACATAAAAAGGAAGAGATGTGAAAAAAAGAAGAAAAACAAGATAGAGGAGAATTCTTTGTGTGTCAAAAAAGAAGAAAGAAATGCTAAGAGAAAACTTTGTGTAAGTGGGAGTTTTTCTTTGTGAAAAACTTAAGTAGTATTTTGGGCTTACTTAAATAAGAGGGGGTAAAGTATTAACATTGGAAAAACTATTTTACATATTTGCCTCAAAATATTTTATGGATCTTGTGAATAAATGTGCTTCATTCTCATTTGCATCATTGGGTATTTATGGTGAAATAACTAGAGTTATGCATGAAAGTGAACAACTCCATGAATTTCAATTTGGAATGGTTTTTTTTTGTGTAACTCAAATATGGCCTTTTTAAGTTGTTTTTCTCTCTTAGGCCATAAAACGTGAAGTTTGAGAAATTATTGGCTTTTATTGAAAATTTATCAGCCTCTCCTAATTCCACTCCCCACATTGGTCATATGTGTCTATTTTATATTCTTTGTGACCAAGTAAGATTAATTGTCAAGCTCATACTTTTTATGAAGACTTTTAACTTAATCTTTTTCCTTGCTTTTTGGTGATCAATGCCAAAAGGGGGAGAATAGTGTATAATAGTCTTATTAAATTAAAAAAAGAGGGAGAATTTTCTTTATGAGACATAATTAATTTGTTAGGGGGAGAATAATTTGTTAAAGAGAAAATCAAATTTAGCACATTTGGATAATTGTGTGTTCACCTTCTCTCATGCATTTGCATTGTAGCATGCATGAATAGTTTAATTTTCTATCACATGTTTATTTTCATCCAAATGCTATTATTGTTAATAGATTTGTCATCAATCACCAAAAGGGAGGAGATTGTAAGTTCAAACTCTATTAAGTTGGTTTTGGTGATAATGACGATGCAATTATGAGACTAACTTGTTTATTAACTATGATATTGCCTAGTCTCACTTGGATATGATTAATGACAAATGCAAATGTGAGACAAACTTATTTATTGATTATGATATTGCTTAGTATCATATGGATGAAAAGGTAAAAATCATAGAGATATGCATTTGATATCATATTTGATATCTTAGTGCATTCCTTAGATCCAAAATATAGACTGAACTTCATTAATAGTCTAACTTGAATATGTGCATATGTTTTTATTATATATTCTTGTATGCACATATTTAGGGGGAGTTCACTTGATGCTTTGTGGTTTCATTAAGTACTGATCCATGCTTCCCTTTTAACACATATTTGGATTTATACTTTGAAACATATCCTTTATGTGTTAAAAGTTGGATGATTAATAAGAATTGGCTGAGTAAGCTTTGCTAGCAATTTATCTCAAAGATAAACACACATTCAAATAAGTTAATTGCTTAAGAAGCTTATCCTAGATTATACAATTGTTGTGTATATGTTGTATACATGCAAATCATGTTCTATCTCATTATTTATTGAGATTGTCATGAATTGCCAAAAAGGAAATATTGTAGAATCTAGTCTCTCCATTATGAGTTAATGGTGAAGTTTTGATAATTAATGACAATTGATTTGTGGACTAACATTTTTTATAAGTTGGATGAATAGGTTAGGCTATCAAGAAGAGGAGATGACCATGAGTTGAAAGTCATCAAGAAGAGTAGATGATCATGAGTTGATCAAGACCACAAAGAGAAGTTGATCAAGATTCCCAAGAGAAGATGATCATGGGTTGATCATCAAGTCAAGAGAAGACCCATCATATATTGATGGAGTTCAAGTGAAAGATGCTTCATAGGTTGATGCACATCAAGATAATGACCCGAACTTGAAGTGAAGATGTGCGCTATCAAGCTTCAAGTGGATGCTCGAGGTAATTGTATAACTAGCTAAAGGTAAGGATGTGTTCCTAATGTTTTACCGGTCTTGATGTTTGATTGGAAGACCGGATTGCTAGTATAGGTTGTCATACTATATATTAAGAGGGGTCATATCTAGTAGATTGAGTCACACATGTGTTGATAGCTCAAATCTCACTTGCTTTGGCTCTCCATGGCATGATGCTTATATTGTGAATAGGTTTTGTAAGTAGTTGAGACTCATGTGTTAACTCTTTGTAACATGGGATTATACATTGTAAATATGTTTGGCAAGTGTTAAGTCCATGTTTCCTACTTCTTGTTGTATGAGGCTTATATTTGCAAATATGTTTTGCAAATGGTTGAAACTCATACATAATCCTTGTAGCATGAGACTTAGGTTTGCGAATATGTTTTGCAAACATGTTGAGTCCATGTATGATGCGGATACAGACATGCATAGCGCTTTTCAATTAAATATACTATTTGACTGAAAAGAATTATTGAGCCACATTAAATATTTCCATGTGAGCGCTAATTTAATCGGGTCATTATTTCTTATATTTGGAGATGCAAAACTACTATTTTATTTAATCATATGCAAGCTCATATTCAATCTGTACAAACCTAAAATGAAGATACGTTTAAAAGGACCTGAAGAAAGAGATGCATGCATGCAAGCTTCATATACATGAGAAGAAACCCATGCCTAGGAGCTACATGCATGTGCACATGTATATGTGCTGCATGCACTAGGAGAGAACTTCACGGATAGGGAAGATTACACAAAGTGCTTCATGGCAATCCTTCAGATCAGCTTGGAGGGAGAATCTACATAGCCTGCATGCTAAGACTTGGCCGAACTCATCATTAGCTTCTGTTCACATGGCCTGCGTGCCAACACCCACGTTTGCATGTATTTTTGCTACTAGCCAAATGGAGTCCGAACACTAGCAATCAACTAGAATACAAATTGTACTCAATTTGCTTAGCCAGACTTGAGATTGATTGGTCTTGGTGAGCGACCCGTAGGATGACCAAAGCCACGTTTTGATCGGTCAATACCAAGCCATGCGTGGATGTCTGGCCGCTGTATAAATACATGTAGGACGGACACACGATGGGAGGAGGGATGGATGACTAGATAATGAGATGAAGAGTTTTTGCTTGTTTTTGAGTTTTGGTTAGCCAAACAAATTCAATAGAAAAATTTACGAGTTCTTGCAAATTGAGATCGTTCAACCTTTCTGCTGGGAATTGGGAGCGCGATAGGGCTTCGTTGGTGGTTGTGAAGTCCGGCGCATGTGATCTTGCGAATTAAAGAGCGTTCATTCTTGCATTGGCAACGGAGGATCGCTACAATTCGAGAGGCTACACGTGAGTATCTGGATCCTACGTCGAGAAGATTGGGCGACCCCATATCAGTGTACCTATACATTGTGCCATGATTTTGAAAGTGTGCAAATGTGTTTTGCAACTTGTTGGGAATCATGGTTGATCCTTGTGTGCATAATACTGTATTGCAAATGTGTTTTGCAAAATTTGTTGAAGTATATGCACTTTTTAGATAAATAAGAACTACCACTGTATGTCGTGCAGTAGTACCACTGGACGGAACTACTGACATGTAACGCATGGTACTACCGCATCGGTGGTTGAAGATCGATCACCTGATGTAATCAAAGACCTGTGTAGTCGAAGATCAATGTGGTTGAAACCAGTGTGGTCGAAGATCGACATAGTCAAAGACTTGTATGGTCGAAGATCAACATAGTCGAAGACTTGTGTGGTCGAAGATCGACCACCTAACGTGGTCGAAGATCTGTGTGGTCGAAAATCGACCACCCAACATAGTTGAAGACCAGTAATACCGGCTTTGTGTGAGTGGTCAGACTGGCCTACAGTACTACTGACCTATGTGGTGCGATACAATCGATTTACCTGTGGTACGTTTTTTTCTAGAGAGACACTTTTTGGAATGTTTTTTCTTCCAAGGAAATCGGTAGTTCCGTATGTGTGGAGTAGTTGTGGTAGTACCAGACTATGGTTAGAGGTACTATCGATTCCAGTCTTTAACGGCTAGTTTTTTGACCATTACGGGAGGAGCAGTAGTACCAACCCCAAGCCGATGGTACTACCGATTTCCTTGTTTTTTGTCCTCAATAGTTAGTTTCATTGTGAGGGGGTATAAATACCCCCTTGTAGCTAGTTGGAGGCAAGGTGGCTTGACTCCATTTAATTCATTTGAGCTAGTATGAGATTCCCCTCTCAATTGTGCATGTGTTGCACTTTGTGAGCACGGAGAAAGACTCTAGATTGCATGTGTTGCATGTAGAGGTGGATTTTGTATCTACTTGAGCTTGCGCATTTGTTGCACATGGTGAGAGTCAAGCAAGAAACTTGACTTGTTACTCTTGGAGGTTGCTGACTCCTTGACGGCATTGTAGGCATCGTGCACGGTGATATTCTCAAAGAAGATTGTGAGAAGACCCAACGTATTGTGATGGTTGGATCTCACCTATCTAGAGTGGAAAAGTGCTACCACTAGTGGATTTGAGGTGGAAGGTTTAATTTGTGGAGCTAGTCTAATTAGTTTGGACTTACCTCAACGTGGATTTGGGGAGACCGACAAGTCTCTGAACACTATGGTAAAAAGAAACTATATCGTTGTGGTTTGTTCTGTTGTGCTCAATCTACATTCAAGTAATTAAATTGATTACTTGTCAACCTAGGATTGCAAACCTTTGACATAGACTTAGGTTGTTGATGCATTTAGGTGAACCTAGTTAATTAAGCCTTATTTGTGCTAAATCGAATTGATTTACGATTCTGCATTATAAACTTGGTTTTAGCCAAAAATATTTGAAACCACCTATTCACCCTGCTCTAGTTGGACTCCTCGATCATACACCTACAAGAGGCGCCACCATCCGTGCTCTTACACAAGGTGTGACGTTCACCAGATGTTTTTCATTAGTGTTCGGTTTATGGAGTTTCACCCCATGTTCAGTGTGTCATTTTTGCGGACATCTCCGTGGTTTAAGATCATTCGAACCAGGAGGTATTCCCCTCTTTTGACAAAGAGTGGAGTTAGATGCAGAACCCAAAACCTGGGATGGTTCACTCTTTTAGGTGCATTTACCACTACTATATATAACTTGGTAACTCCCTTATGATCCATGAATAAATCTGGCAATTTATTTGCAAGATTTTGCAAATCTACTAACCTCTGCACCTCTTGTTCAGATTCTTTAGTGTGTGGATTCACATTACGAAGAATACTATCATGCCTAGCGGTGGGCGTTCGGTTTATTCAGCTATATCGGTGCAGTTTATTCGGTATTGAAAAATTTTGGTTTTTACAAACTAGAAACCAAAATTACTAGTGGGGAAATAAAAACTACACCAAATTAACCGAACTAATTCGGTTCAGTTAATTTGGTATTCGGTTTCTACTTCCAAGCATTCAAAATCCAGGATTTCCCAAGTTCCCAACAACAGTCCAACACCCTGAATTCAGTAATTGCTTCCTGCTAGCTTGTTATTGTAAATTTGTAATTACCAAGCAAAAAAATATATCTAATTAGTACATAAAACACATGTATATCAATAGCAAAACATGGCATGCAAAAGGTCTATCTAATTATCTATCATTCTATCAAGTTCAGAGTGTACACTTGCAAATTGAAATGAAATAAACACAAAAGCAAAGGAATGTACACTGATGGGCTCGCTTATTACACAAATTCTGTTTCATGCAAAGGAATGTAAGCATGGATTATGGAAGAATATAACAATCTGATGAATAGAGGTCCAGAACTGATTCACATGGATTGCTAAATATGAAAAATTAGGAACAAGAATATCACTGAAGTCGGTTACCTCATTGACCTTTTTAGAATGTTTCTCAGGGGATCTTGACCATTTCAATCTTGATCCACAAACACTTAACACACCATATTTCTGTAGAGACAATCCATCAGTTGAGACAGTATAGATCATATCTCTATTCCTTGTGTGCAATAATTTTCTATCAAATGATAGAGGATCAAGACTTGCTAGAAACAAATCAATGGGAAAAAGTTCAGACCAGTCTGCTAAGAGTTACCTGACTATTCGTAAGGAGCTTGTATTAAACAATGAAGTGTAAGACTTGGGAAGGACCATGCCGACTGACGGCGAGTGGCGCCCACGTCTAGGGGTGGCACCAACAAGCAGAGGGGTAGGGTGGCGGGCGGCATCGATGGGAAGTGGGCGGAGGGCCGGAGGCAGCACCGATGGTACGCGATGCAGTGCTTCGCCCTTGTTTTCTAGTGTTAGGGTGGACTGGAGTACGGGGTCTCTCACGGTCTCACCTCACAGGCGGTGGGCGTGTGAGGAAATGAGGAGTGGCCTAACCTCAGCGCTAGTTAGGCCTAGTGTGGCCTTGCTCTTGTTGGGCCTGGAGGGCTGGGTGTTCGGTATATGGCGTATTCGGTTTTCAGGAGTCAACAACCACACCAAACATCAAAAACCAAATAGCAGCAAAATAAAAACCGAATAGCAAATTGAAAACTAAAAAAACTATAATATTCGGCTTATTCGGTTCGATTTAGTTTGGTTTTTGGTTTCGGTAAAAAAGTGCCCACCCCTAATTATGCCATGATAGTCTCGACATTCCACTTTACTAGGGTCCTTTCCCTAATGCTAGGAATAGTTTTTCATTGAATATATTATTAGTGTATCTCGCTTTTAGCAAATCCCCCATTATGGGCTCTAGATATTTGATTATAGATAGAGATTCAAATACTACATAAATTCCCAATGTTATGGTGGATCCATTGATGTACGCTGAGGTAGTGAGGTTGGTACATATACGGCACAACCAAATTTACATAGATGGGAAATATTTGACTCTTTTATGTGCACTGGAAAGCGAAAACTCATGGTATGTAGATGGCTGAAGTTGTATTAATGCTATTGCATGTAATGCGGCGTGTCCCCAACATGTAGTTGGTAGATTGGATTTCGTTAACAAGGGTCTTGCTATTAGCTTGATATGCTTGATTAATGACTTTGCAAGTCTATTTCGAGTATGAACATGTGGACTAAATGTTCCACTGTTATGCCTAAAGCCATACAATAGCCATTAAATACTTTTGAGGTAAACTCTCCAGCATTATCAATTCATATGGATTGAATCATATGATCCATGAACTTGGCTCTTAGTGCAATGATTTATGAAAGCAGCTTGGCAAATGCATGGTTTCTAGTAGACAAAAGGCATACATGCATCCATAGTGTGGATGTGTCTATTAGTACTATAAAGTACCTAAATGGCATAAACATGGGTTCAATACGTCCACATATATCACCTTGAATCTTCTCAAGGAACTCATGCATTTTATCCTTAATTTTGTGATATGAGGGTGTTGTAATCAACTTGCCTTTAGCACATGCTTCGCACACAAATTATGCGGTTCTAAGGATTTCATCGGACTTGAGATTGTGGCCAACAGAATGCTATGTTATTTGGCACAACATTTGAAATCCTGGAAGACCCAAACATTCATGCCACATTTTGAACTGTTCTTGGTCTTTTACCAGAGTATTCATCGTAACATATGATTCTCTGAATCCTCTTGTGGATGAATCTAGTAGATCATCATCTAGCAGTGGAGTGTAATCATCATATAAAATGTCTATATCTCCTACATCTTCCTCCATTGTAGTGGTTTGAGCCTCTTGTTGCTCATCTTTATCTGACAATTCCAGATAGTGAGTCTCAGGCTTAGCATTATGGTTTTTCTTCTGTGACTCTTGATAGAGCTCAACCAGATGCGTTGGGTGCCCAATGACTGTTGACTCCACACTTGAAGCAAGGCTTGATATCATTAGATGCCTTCCCTTTCCCCTATCGTGCCCTTCATCTTGAAGGCACTCAACTAGAATCTCTTGCTTCTAGCACTCTTCTCAGTGCTATGTCGACCTTTAGTTTTCCTATGAATAATATGTGTCTCAGGGGCATCTTGTGTTCTTGTAGGTCTCACATTATAATTCTTCATCGGAAGTTGATTATGCTTTTCTACTACCAACAATGAGGTGATGAATTCAAAATGAGTCTCACTCTCTTTCTCTCTGTATTGTTGCGCTAGGACTAGATTTGTAGCATCGAAAGTGGAGTCTTTTTTTATCATCTGATTATCTATGATAGTCCTACCACTGAGTCTAAAAAAAGAAACTATCCTATGTAGAGCCAAGTTATAGGCAACCACAAAGTACTAGATAAGCTCATTCAATCATGCTCTGCTTGTGGGAGCATCATTAGCCTTTGCTGATTATACCTCTTTTGAAGGGACTCCCAAAGTACTAGAGGATCTCTCTTAGTTAGATACTCATTCTTGAGATCTTTGTTAAGATGATGATGTAAGAAGAATATAGCCTTGGCTTTATCTTCCTCTGCTAGGGCAACCACTTGGTTGTTGGTATCAGTTGCAGGAGGTACTATTGTCGCACTAAGTCCCATTGAGGCTAAATAGAACTCAACATCGAGGGCCCAAGCTAGGTAGTTGCTCCCATCAACTATCAACTCATCAAATTCCCTCTTTGTGATGTCGGACATGTTACCTACATCTTGTAAAGTAGCAATAGTAAATTACTGATGGTAATCAATTGGCTTATCATAAGCCACATGTGTTATAAAAAAGAATAAATTACTAAAGTAACAAATATGAGTCTTTGAATTTCTAGGAATTTTCAAATATTTTTCTGGTAATTTTTCTAAGCATAGAGATAATTTATGAATTAAAACAACAGAAACAACAATTTCTAACAATTATGTAAAGTCTAAAAGACTAATCCATAGTAATCAGAAAAGTTCTAAGGCTCAATTTGCAAATCTACACATAGTGGAAGCCCTCATACTTAAAACCAAAAGTTCTAGGGTCTAATTTGGAATTTCCTATCGGAAGGACCAAAATTTAATAGAATAAGGACATCTTCGTAATTTCTACAAAAGTTCAGTGCTTAATTGTAAAATTACTAGTAGCCTGATTGGATCCCACTTGATCAGCCTTTTTCTTTACCCTATTGGGTCATCGGGGTGTTAGACCTACATGACCATAAGGTCGAGGAGGCCGACTAGAGGAGGTGAACAGGTGCTTTTAAAAATATTTTGGCTAAAACTAAGTTTTATGCAGAATTTGTAAATTAAAATGATTTTGCACAATTAAGTTCTAAATCAACTAGTCTCAACTAAGTGCACCAACAACCTAAGCCTATGCTAAGGTTTGTAATCCTAGAGTGATGAGCTAGCAATTTAATTCTAGGAATGTAAATTGCAAGAATACAAAGCACAAGAGAGCAAAACACAATGACATATGGATCTTTTACCATGGTGTTTGAAGACTTGTCGATCTCTCCTAATCCACATTGAGGTAAGCCCAAACAAATTAGACCAGCCCCACAAATTAAACCAAGCACAGCAACCACTAGTAGTAGCACTTTCTCTCTCCGGGTAGGTGAGATCTAACCTTCACAATAATATTGGGTCTTCTCACAAGCTTTTTGAAAAGATCACAAGCCACATGCCTCCTCATCCTCTAGGTGTCAGCAAACACCAAGATTAATAAGCCAAAATGCTCACTTGACTCTCAACAACTGTAACACATGCACAAGTAGATACTCAATCCACATCTAGATACAACAAATGCAACTAGACACCTTTCTCCTTTCTCAAAGGTGCAAACATGCACAGTTCAGAGGAGAAGTTCACACTAGCTCAAGATAGTGAAATGGGATGCCAAGCAAATATCTCAACCAACCACAAGGGGTTATAAATACCTACACCTCAAAAAACTAGCCGTTGGGTATGAAATCGGCAATTTTCAGCTAATACGGTCATACCGCACTTTACATGGCAATCGTACCATGCTACATTGCCAACAACTATAAACTTTAGCATTAAATGCTCAAAAGCTAGCCATTAGAAAAAGGTGCAGTCATACCGCCACAAAAAGTGTGGTCATACTGGCCTAAAGAGATGAAAAGAGCTAAAAAACATGCTCTCTGGAAAATAACAACAACCATACAAAGTTTGGTTGATGAGGACATCCCAACGGTTACACTAACTTCTAACCATTTTCTACAAGTTGTTTCGTGTCTTTGTATTTGTGAGTGTAGGAATCAAAAGAATGTGTCCAACGGGAGGTGAGGGATGTTGGCTACATGGGCTCAGGAGCCATGCGGTCTGCAGACAAGAAGAGGCCAAGCACATTGAAAAAAAAGAAAGAAAGAAGGAGAATATATGGAGGCCCAAGTCCATGTTGCAGCTTTGTGGCACACTCTTTCTATTTGGCCACCAAGTCCAAACCCAAGCCCAATATGGCAATGGAGGCTGAAAACATCGCCAAGTGTAACACCCCGGTATAACAAAAACCCAAGATGTCACCCACAACTACTATCAAATATCTCAACTCATCCATTGCTTATATCGGTAAAGCGAAGTGTAACACCCATCGGTGTTCACCCATGTCCACACAATTTTATGCGAGGATCAATTGCCCGTCCTTTGCATATGGGGATCTCATTGCCCATATTTTGCATATGGGGATCGCATCCCACTCTCATGGGTCATATCTTTCCATTATGAATGCTTAACATGTAATGTAATAATTATTACCTTTCTTCATTAAGCAATTGATTAATCATCCTTTTACCTAGTCACCATTATCATCATCAATTTTATCATAATCAAGTGAGCAATATAAAATAGGCACAATCATATTAATAATCATGGTAAGTATTTATTTATCCAAACAACGATATCAATACTCGAAATACCATTCTACTATGCACCTGCCTTTCTAGTTGTGACAAAGGGGTTGATTAGAGGATGACACCAACCCCGAAGTTACTACTCCTACAGTAAATGCCCAACTTGATGCAAGCCACAGAAATACAAAACAACACTTAATCGATAACGCTCCTACACGCTCCCCAAATTTACAATCTTCCCCTTTACCGGACAGTCACCCCTATCGTCTCGGTACTAAAGCAACATAAATTTGGAATCCCAAACCATATTCTAGCAAACTAAACTAGTTTTGGAATCTACACAAAATTTAGTCGTAACTTTTGCATCCAAACTCCAATTTAGGTATCCTTTGATTCTTTGGTGTTTTGCTATTTTGGTGAAATCCAAATTCGGCTTCCTTCGTGGTGTTTTCCACCCGATAAATTTCTGCACCTATAGATTACAATTTTGAATCTGATTCTAATTCCAGGAGCTTGAGTTCCAATATGCTATTCTTGCTTCATCTAGGCGTGTTGTTCTTGTGTTGTGTGAGTCATTCCTCGAGCTTCACTTATATCCTTTGAAACTTTGAGATTAGCTTTTGATAATTGCCAAGGGTGGCTTTATTGTTATTCTTGCACAATTCTTGAGCTCTTGTGTTCGGGTGTGCTAAATAAAGAAAGAAATTATTTCGGTAGCATAACAAAAGCATTTGGCAACCACAATGGCAATGGATGATGTGTTCATGAGGAGGATGGTTTAGGTAAGCTTAAATTAACAATTTCTACCTTGAATGACAGAACCGATCTCTAGGAGTATCTTGAATGAGTGATGAGAATTGATCAAACCTATGATGGACAAAACTTCACTAAAGAAAAGAAGGTGCGTGCTGCATTCATTGAATTCATTAGGTATGCTTTGTTTTGGTGGGATCAATTGAATAGGGAATGTAGAAGACCAAATACTTGGAATACTATGAAAGACATCATGAGAGAGTGATTTGTGCCACCATATTATGTTCACATAATTCATACAAAGCTTCAATACTTTAGACAAGGTAAGCTCTCTATTGATAAATATTAAAAAAGAGGTGGACATACTTTTGATTTGTGCAGGTATGCATGAACCTGAGGAAGCTACAATGACTCATTTTTTGAAGGGGCTCAATATAGATATTCAAGATCGTGTGGAGATGCATACACGAATCTCTAAGAGCTAGTGTATCAAGCTTTATGTTGTGAGCAACAATTGCAAAGTAAATCACAAGGTGGCCATTCCTATGTGTCTATGTCGTAGGGGTGGCCCCCACCTAAGTCCAGCAGGCCTGTTAGAGGATTGTAAGGCCCAGAATGAGACATGTGTAATGGCATAAGTGCCCCTGAGGGGAATACTCAGATGTAAGGGTATAATTGTAAAAGCACTCCCCATATGGATATATATATATATATATATATATATATATATATATATATATATATATATATACAACACAGGCCATGGGAGAAACCTAAGCCATTGCTCACCTAACTCTCCACTATCATACTCTCTCTCTCTGTTTGGTCTGTAACCACAACAGTCTACATCAAAGTACATCTCAATTACCAAGTCAAATCAATAAGTGGGAGATGCTAAAAATTCATCCAAACTTTGGGCATTACAAAAATTAGAACCCATATTCCAATCCAATGAGGTAAAGTACATCTCAATTACCAAGTCAAATCAATAAGTGGGAGATGCTAAAAATTCATCCAAACTTTGGGCATTACAAAAATTAGAACCCATATTCCAATCCAATGAGGTATGTAAGGTAAAATCAACTACATCTAAAGTTAAAAATATTGCTTCTAATGCTAGGAGTAGCAATATTGCTTGCTTTAAATGTTAAGGAAAATGTCATAAGGCAAGTGAATGTCCAAATAAGCATACTATGATTATAAACAATACGGGTCATATACAATCTGATGGTGAGCATGAAGATGACACTAAATCTAAAGATAGTAACTCTAATGAAGAAGTTAATGTGTTAACTTATGAGACCAGAGAAGCACTCACTATTCAGCGTGTATACAACAAAGAAAATGCCTTCAACATGGACAATAATGTGATGTTGAGCCAAAGGAATAACATATTCCATGTGTAAGGTAAGATCAAGGACAAGGTATGTATTCTAATCATTGATGGTGGTAGTAGTCAAAACCTTACTAGTCTTGATATGCTTAAAATATTAGGATTATCTATGCTCAAAAAGACTAAAACTTATCAAATTGAATGATTGAATGAATGTGGAATTCTTAAAGATATATATATTGTTCATGTACCCTTTTCTATTGGTAATTACAAAGATGAAGTGATTGTGATGTGATATCAATGAAAACATGTGATGTTTTGTTATGGCAATATGATTGTAATTCTGTTCATCGTGGCAAAACTAATCAATACACTTGTTCTTTAAAGGGGAAAAATATTTACTTTACTTCATATATCTTTTAAAGATGTGTTTGATTCTAGTTTTTAGAAAAAGAGCTCTAATTGTATTGTGAATATGAACGTACCTTTGCTAAAATTATGCACTTTAGTTAAAAAAAAAGAGAGGTAGATAATGCTATGAGTATTTCTAAAACTGCATCACTGTCTATTTCTAGTGTTATTTTGAATGAAGTGCAAGTTTCCACAGATGAGGATAAAACACGTCAAATTTCTCTCCCTCAATGTGTGCTAAAAATAAAATTCAAGAAAGCGACATTGGTGTGTTGGCAATGAGCAAAGCACAGGACGACTTTTCTTGAAGGGGAGGGAGATGATGAGGACATCCTAATGATTACACTAACTTCTAATCATTCTCTACAAATTGTTTCTTGTCTTTGTGTTTGTGAGTGTAAAAGAATGTGTTCAATGGGAGGTGAGGGAGGATGGGGCATACAAGCACAAAGGTCAAGGAGAGATGTGTTAGACACATGGGCCTAGGAGCCATGCGGTCTGCACACAAGAAAATCCTATGGCACAAGAAAAAGAAAGAAATAAGGAGAAGATATGGAGGCTTAAGTCCAAGATGCAGCATTGTGGGCCAACTCTTTCTATTCTGCCACCAAGTCCAAGCCCAAAGCCAATATGGCAATGGAGGTTGAAAGCATTACTAAGCCCACCAAGCACTTTGGATAACATTTCTAAACTTAATTAGGATCTAACTCAAGCCCATCCAACTTCAAATTCGGAATCAATTTTGAAATCAATTTGGACTCGATTCGGAGTAACCAGTAGGGCTGCATTAAAAAGCCCATAATTTTTGCAAACAGAGTCTAATTTAGGTGCTCTTGTAATTATTGGTAATCTTATTCCAAGGCCCACACAATGGATAAAGCCCAAGACTTAGAAACTACATGGATTGAGCATTGTCTCCAAAACAATGTGATAGTCAAAAATTTACTGTTCATATTGGAGTCCAAGTCTTGTTAATCATCTTAGGAAGGCTATAAAACCAAGGGATATGCTCCATGTAACAAGGAGGGATGAAATTATTTTAGATTTTATACATAAAATTGATCTTTTGATCACAAAGAGTTTACTTAGTTTATAGTTTTACTAAACATTGTTCTTATTGATTCTTGAGAGAATTGCTAGAATTGATCAGTCGTGGTTAATCAATTCATTCTCCCACTACGTACTAGTTGTGTTGTTTGATTTCCTTAGGAATGTTGTGATTTAATTTCTATTGTCGTGGTCTAATGCTAGACGCAAGGTTGTTGCAATTTCATATTGGATTCTTCTCTTCGAGTTATATTCTTCATCGTTCGTTGATTGTCATCACAAAATCGGGCCACCATGTATCTCCGGTCATACCGGAGACCCAGGTCAGATCGGCCGGTTATACTGGGCAATCAAACCACCATCTAATGGGTGGTCATACCAGCCTGGCCGGTCATATTGTAGGCGAAAGGGCGGTAGGACGGGCCATTAATTTTAGCATAGATGACACTCGAAAGAGCAGTCATAACTTTTGACTCTGATGTCAGAATTTAGTGATCTTTTACTCTATAGAAAGCTTATTTCGAGGGCTACACAACCCACCTATTTTTTTTTATCTCAAACATATTATATAAAGGCAAGAATCACAACTCTAAATAGCCAACATATCATCTAAGTTCAAAGGATAAGGGAAATGAGCAATCTTGGACCATGCCAAGGGAAAATGCATGAACTTCAATAATTTGCAAAACACATTTGCAAACTTTAGTATCATGCCACAAGGAGTAGGTACATGGACTTCAACTATTTGTAAAACACATTTGCAAACTATAATTACATGCTACAAGGATTGATGCATGAGCCACAACTATTTGCAAACCACATTTGCAAATAATAACATCATGTCTAAGAGAGCTAGAGCAAGCAGGATTAAGCCATCAACATATGATGTGACTCAAGCTATTAGACAAGGTCCCTCTTAATAGTACGGTAACCTATACTAACAATCCATTCTCCCAACCATATACTAAGACCGGTAAAACACTGGGAACATATCCTTTGCCTATACTAGTTATTCCTTTGCTTTGTGCATCCACTTAGAGCTTTTACTTGATGACAATCATCTCCTTTCCAAGTCTGGGTACTTACCTTGTTGTGCATCAAAACATGATAATATTCACCATGTTAGGATTTTGACTTGATGATCATCAACACATGATGTTATCCAAAGTGTTTATCATCATGGGACCTAACCTTTGCCTTGCACATCCACTTGGAGCTTTTACTTGATGACAATTATTTTCTCTTTAAGTCTGGGTCCTTGCCTTGTTGTGCATCAAAACATGATGATATTCACCATGTCAGGATCATGATTTGATGATCATCAACACATGATGTTATCTAAAGTCTTTATCATCATGAGACCTAACCTTTATCTTGCACATCCACTTGGAGCTTTTACTTGATGATGATTATTTTCTCTTTAAGTCTGAGTCCTTGCCTTATTGTGCATCAACATATGATGCCATTCACCATGTCCAAATCTTGATTTGATGACCATGAACACATAATACCATCTAAAGTCTTTATCATCATGAGATCTAACCTATTTCACAAACTTATATAAAATATTAGTCCCACAAATTTAGTTGTCATTAATCACCAAACCTCCCCATTAACACACAATGGCGGGACTAGATTCTTCAATCTCCCCTGATTTTGGTGATTGACGACAACCTAATTGTAAATAATTGAATTTAAATCATCATGAGTATATTTCTACTACAAAAGCTTTATATACTCAAGGTATGTATTTCAAAGTAAAGATCCTTAATATGTAAAATAATAACATGGGTCAATACTAGTGAAAACTCAAAACATAGAATGAACTCTACCTATACATACATACATACATACATACATACATACATACATACATACATACATACATACATACATACATACATACATACATACATACATACATACATACATACATACATACATACATACATACATATACAAATTCACATATATATCACACATTCTCAAATACATAAATGCAAATTCACATATATATATATATATATATATATATATATATATATATATATATATATATATATATATATATATATATATATATATATATATATATATATATATATATATATATATATATATATATATATATATATATATATATATATATATATATATATATATATATATATATATATATCACATATTCTCATATACATAAATGCAAATTCACATATATATCACACATTCTCATATACATAAATGCAAATATATATATATATATGTGATATATATATATATATATATATATATATATATATATATATATATATATATATATATATATATATATATATATATATTGGAAACAATATGCACGTATCCAATTAGACACTTTGATGGAATTCACTCTATATTTTGATTCCAAGGAATGCAACAAGACATAACAGTATAATATCAAATGTGTTGTGGCTACAGACCAAACAGAGAGAGAGAGATAGTAGTGGAGAGTGAGGGAGATGAGTCATGGCCTCTCCTCTCCCCACACTGTATCCATATATATGTACACATGAGGAGTGTTTTTACGAGTTATGCCCTTACATCTCAAGTTATCCTCTCAGGGCACTTATGTCATTACACATAGCCTATCCCGGCCTTATAACCTCCTACCGGGCTCTGCTGGGTTTAGGTGGGGCCACCCCTACAACGAGCCTCTCATGGTAAAGGGCTTCACGGGGCCGAAGCCATGTTGCCGAGTCCTTTGGCCCTCCGTCCTGCGGCTGTGAACGTTCCGAAGTTGACACAGGGCTACGTTGCGACCAAAGTAGACGCGCGCCTCCGTCCCCTTCCTTCAAGCGGGTGGCGCGAGCTGGCGTCTGCAGCCAGTAGACAGCTGCCGCTGCCGGGGCGTTACTGCCGGCGCGAGTAGCGTAGCGGGCCCGTGAGCCGCGCGTGTGCCTTAAGTGGTAAGGCGCGTTGCGGCGCTCGCTCTTACGGCCGTCCATGTGGCGGCGTGCTTGCGCGGTGCGGTCCTTGAGGCGTCGTGACCATTAATGTGACGGCGGACTCCCGGCGGTTGGACTTCTGCCGATTGGACTTCCGCCGGTTGGCTTCCTCGCGATGGGGTATATATCTGGCCAGTGCGGCGTTGTTCCTACATATATTGTGATAGAAGCTGCTCCTAAAATGGGCCCTTTTCGTGCATCAACATTCTGGGTGGTGACGAGCGGCACGGGGATGTTGATGCCTGGAGGTCCATTTTTCTCGGGAGCTTGGTGTGCCGATTATCGCTAGCCAAGCCGCGTTTCTCGCCCTCGCGCCCGCGTTTCGCGGCGGCGGCAAGGTTTTCCCTGTTCTTCTTAACAGACCTACCTACAGTCGGTGTTCCTGATGGAGCCCGCCCGCATTACCTTTTATGTTGATGCACTGTAGGTGGCCTGTTAAGGAGAACGAGGCAGACTTTGCGGGACAAGATCCTCGCCTTTGCGGTGCCCCGCCGAAGTAGACGCGCGTGCTCTGTCCCCTACCCTTCGACGGTGGCAGCGGAGCGGCGCCTAGCCGCGCGACGCTAGCGCGCCGTCCCCTACCCTTTGAACGGCGGGCGGCGAGTGGCGCTGTCCCGTGGCAGACGCGCGCTCCATCCCCTACCCGCGAACGGGCGGCGCGAGCCGGGCGCTTGCTTGAAGTAGACGCGCGCTCCGTCCCCTACCCTCCGAGCAGCGGCGAGTGGCGCTCGCCGGCAGACGCGCGCGCTCCGCCCCTACCCTCGGGCGGGTGGCGCGAGCCGCGCCGCCGGCAGACGCGCGCGCTCCGTCCCCTACCCTACGAGCGGGTGGCGGCGGCGAGCGGTGGCGCTGGCCGGCGTAAACGCGCGCGCGCTCCGTCCCCTACCCTCCGAGCAGGCGGCGCGAGTGGCGCGCCGGCGAGAGAGCGCGCGCTCCGTCCCCTACCCTCCGAGCGGGTGGCGCGAGCCGGGCGGCGCCGGTGTGACGCAAGCGCGCTCCGCCCCTACCCTCCGAACGGGTGGCGGCGAGGTGGCGCTGGCGGTGACACGCGCGCTCCGTTCCCTACCCTTCGAGCGGGTGGCGGTGGGCTGGCGCTGGCGGAAGAGCGCGCGCGCTCCGCCCCTACCCTCGAGCGGGTGGCGGCCAGTGGCGCGGCGCCGGCGTAGATGCGCGCGCGCTCCGTCCCTACCCTCCGAGCGGGTGGCGGTGGGCGGCGCCGGCCAGTAGGCGCGCGCGCTCAGTTCCCTACCCTTGAGCGGGGGTAGCGGGTGGCGCTGGCCGGCGTAGACGCGCGCGCTCCGTCCCTACCCTTGAGCGGCGGCAGCGAGGGTGCGCGCGGGCGTGACAGCGCGCGCTCCGTCCCCTACCTGCGAGCAGGCGCGGCGTGAGCCGGGCGCTCTGCCGGCAGTAGGCGCGCGCTCAGTCCCCTACCCTCGAGCAGGCGGCGGCGAGTTGGCGCCTAGCCGGAAGTAGCGCGTGCGCTCCGTCCCCTACCCTCGAGCGGTGGCGGCGAGCCGCGCGCGGCGGTAGGCGCGCGCTCCGTCCCATACCCTCGAGCAGTGGCGGCGGGCTGGCGCGCTTCGCATCGTGAACACCGCCACGCGTGCGGCGACTTGAGATCTCGCGATGCGGTCGTGCGCTATAAGGTTCACAGGATCACGCGGCCCGATGCGTGGTTAGGTTCCCATACCGCACGACCCGCCTTGGCGCGCACAGGGCACGTGGCGGGATGTGGACGGTTGCGTGCTCGCGGCCGCTCGCCTCTTCCCTAGGCGAGGGGGACACGGGGCGGGCGATAAATGGTGCAACGCCGAAGTTGTTGTGATCCCCTGGCCCATTAGTGTGCCTTTAATGGCGGCTAGGGAGCGTCGTGCTGTGACGGCCCTTGGCGCTTGTGGTCATGGCCTTTCAGCTTTGGGTATGGGAAGCGCTGGCTGGGCGGGCTTTTATCGGCTGCGTCGCGTCCGTCTGTGGACCGTCGCAACGCTTCGGTATTGGGGCGAGGTGGCTTAAAGTAGCCCTCGTAACCGCGCCCCCGCAGTTGTACGCCCCGTTCTTGCTTGCGTCACCTTCCATACTCGCGTAGTATTCCTCGCCGCTATCCTCCTTCCCAGAGAAGCAATGGCATCTGATGGCAAGCGTGGTCAGGCGAGTGGTGTCTACGGCATCCGCTGGCGGTCTTCGCTGTTGGAGGTGAAGTACGCGCTCCAAGAACGTGACCCGGCGGCGGCGGACAAGGAGTGGTTGGTGGCGGAGGAGGAAGGCACATTTTCCGGCGAGCTAGGCCCCTCGCTTGTGACTGAGAAGACGATCGAAGGGCTTCTGCGCGCGGGGAAGCTGTCCGAGCGCCAGGAGGTACGATTGTCCGCCGCTGATGAGACGGAGCCGCATCCCGAGAAGTCGGAGGCGGTCGTATTCGTTGCCTTTTTCGACGCGGGGCTCCGCATCCCAGCAGCGGCTATCGTGGGTGACGTCTTTGCGGACCTTGAGTGGGCTGGTGCACCGACTCGAGCCGGTGGCCGGCTCGGCGTGTACAGTGGGCCTTGCGCTCGGGTGTCTTGCCCAGCGCCTCGTTGTTCGCCCATCTTCATGAGGCACGGTGCTAGCCCAAGGATCGGAAGGGCGGGGACATTTGTCAAGCGGCGGCGTCACCTTTATTCTTCGTCCGACTTGCAAGCTCTTCCTGCGAACTCCACTCGCGGGAAGTGGGAGTCTTACTGGATGAAGCGGTGGTTCTACCACCGTGTGGAGAGCGGGAGCGGCCTTGAGTGCACAGGGCGACCGATCGCATTCAAGCCCTCACCCGGCCGGACGCTCGACGATGAGGACAAGTGGAGGGCCCGGCGGCTCGTAGGCGTGGCCGCCCGCTTCAACATGCGCGACCTCGCCGAAGAGTACGTGATGTACGGCGTGGCACCGCTTGCCCGCGACTGGCGTCTTGCCACCGAGAAGCGTCGAGATGACAATGTTTCGCCATCGATCTGCTTGCTGCCAGTGCCCTCCAGTCTTCGTAAGCCTCGACCGCGTCTTTCCTTTGCTCATGCGAAATGCGCTATGCGCTAATGCCACGTCCTTTGCTTCAAGGATTTGCTTGGAGGAGGCGGAGCAGGCCGCGCGCGTATTCCTGGGGCCGTACACCGGCAGGGAGCACGGCGGCAGGCGTCTGCTGCTCGCCGAGGCGGGGTTGGGGCGAATAAACGCGCGTGTGCGAGGCCACAGGCCTCGCCGGCGTGCGACCGTGTCGCTCGGACGGCGGTGCAGCGATGATGATGAAGAAGAAGGCGTGTCTCGAAGAGGAGCCGGCGGGCGCTGCGGGTGCACGGTGCGGTAGCTACTCTGCGGCTGCTGGTGCTTAGAGGCGCAGCGAGCCGCGAGTCGGGATCGGCAAGTATGCCGATTCGAGCTTGGATGGCGCGGACACGGAGGCGAGGATCTTGGCGATGCTAAGGTGGAGCCTTCGATCCGTGGCGGTGTGGTGCCGGAGACACCTCGTGGGGCACGCTAACCTTGGCCGTCTTTGCCCTCCCAATAGCGGCGGCGGCAGAAATCGGCGCCCCTGCACAAACTACCATGGCGGAACCTTGGCGTCGGGTGCTTTGCCGCCGAGGCCTCTCGGCTGCAATTTGAGGCGGTGTCGCCGCTGCCCGCCCGGCTAAGCGGCCGTGTGTGCGGCCGGAGCTCCACCGGATGCCGCGGGGATTCGTCGTGGCGACGGGCATCAGAAGCTTGTGGGACTCGGATGCAGATGCCGAAGATCCTGCAGCATGCGCCCCCTCTGGGCCCGTGACCACGCCGCTCGTCGTGGAGGAACGGTCGTCGTCGACACCGAATGCAGAGGCTTCTGCTCGCTGCGGGACCACGCTTTCTGCGGGGGCTCACACCACCGCCGCCCGTCACGGTGATAGGGGCGGTCCCCGATCCTCCCGCTACCGAAGGTAGGGTGGCAAGCTTACCACTGGTGTATTCTTGTACGCCTTGCGGTGCTCATCCGCATCCCTGTTTGCAGTGTCGCTCATCCCGGAGGAGGAGCGCGGCGAGGCACGGGACCCTTGCGCATGAGCCCGCGGACTTCGTGCCTCCCGGAGGCGCCGAGGCGTGGCGTGGGATTGTGGATGACGCGGCTACGGCGTCGACCGGCCAAGTCTTTGCGAGCCTACGGCGGGCGCCTCGGGGCGCCGAGGTGTGCGGGTGAGGTAAGTACTCATACGATCCCGCTGGGCCAGCCGAGCTTGCTAAGTCTTTCCATTGTGCGGGCGCTTGTCTTTGGGCAGGCCTTGCAAGCGGCCTATACTCGCGCCGCGGGCGCTTGAGGATAGGTGTGGGGGCCGAGGAGGAGCTCTGCGAGGCCTCGGGAGCCCGTCCGTCCAGACGCTTTGCATCAGCTAAGCTGGAGGCGGAGTGTGCTGGCGGCGGCGCGTCGAAGGACTTCTGTGTCGCGGAGTCAGCCGCGGAGGCTACGCGGCGGGGGTTTGCGGCAGAACGGGATGACTTTCTGCAACAGGTCGCCTTGCTAGAAAAGGAAAAAGGTGAACTCGCCCTAGCTCTATCGGAGCGTGATCGGACGCTTGGCGAGGCTTCGGTGGTTGCATGGGATGCCATGCAAGCACTGGAAAGCCATCTCCAAGCGCTTGTGGCCAAGGTGCCAGACCACGCCTTCGGGCCGGAGGAGCTGTTGCGGACTCTCCGCTGGGTTGGAGCTGCCGCCAACGTCGCGAGCGGCGCTGCGATAACCTTCGGCAACCACTGCGTGTACACCTCGGCATGCCTGGTGTGCGCGCTCCTACAACACCGCGGTTGCACACACGTCACCGGGCTAGAGGACCCCCAGCTGGAGATGCCCGGAAGGGCCGGGGTGATGTCCGGTGCCGTCCGCTCTGCTCGCCACGCCATCAAGCCCTTTTATGAACGAATCTGGGATTACGTCGGGGCCGACGCTGCGCAGATCGAACTCCGGAAGTCACTTTACGGGGAGGGGAACCTCGGCCGATTCCTGGACGGGGTCCCTCGACTCGACGAGGGCGGTGCTGAGGCCTCCGAAGGCGCCGGGAACTCGCAGGTGTGACGTCGTGGTGCCTGGGTGTAGGCGTGCGTTGTAATGCCCCCTCTTTTTGTGAATGGAGTACACGTTTGCCTCATGTATTCTGACTTTCGCCTGTGTCCCGAGCAGCTTCCTTGCTGGGGCTGACTTCTTGCGGCCGACCTTGCGACCCGGCGACGCCTTCGACGCTGGCGAAGGGCCGAAGAATCGTTGGACTTTTGGGCGGGCCGACCTTCTTCCGGCGGAACCCCATCCTTATCGCGTGTTAAGGACGAGCCTGCCGACTAGCTACTTAGAGCGGCAGGGATGTTGTCGGGCTCTGTTCTTGGAAGATTTTCCCGATATATAGATCTCCTGATGATTAGGGCATGCGCAGTCGTACTGTGCGGAGCCAAGATCCCCACCTTCCAAGTTCGCCGTTAGTGTGAATCGTGCGAGCGCTGCCTCCTGCTCGTCGCCCGGGTGCCAATGCGCCCGCGGGGTTCGCGCGTTGAGTACTCTGTGGAGCTAGCGCGTGCGGCGGCAGTTGTTGACACTACGACCTGCTTAGAGTGTAGCCTGGCGCGTGCGGCGAACCTCCGCACTACGACCTGTTTAGAGTCGCGTGGACTAGCGTGTGCGAAGGCGGACCTCCGCACCACAACTTTGTTTAGAGTCGCGTGGACTAGCGTGTGCGAAGGCGGACCTCCGCACCACAACTTTGTTTAGAGTCGCGTGGACTAGCGTGTGCGAAGGTGGACCTCCGCACCACGACTTTGTTTAGAGTCGCGTGGACTAGCGTGTGCGAAGGCGGACCTCCGCACCACGACTTTGTTTAGAGTCGCGTGGACTAGCGTGTGCGAAGGCTGACCTCCGCACCACGACTTTGTTTAGAGTCGCGTGGACTAGTGTGTGCGAAGGCGGACCTCCGCACCACGACTTTGTTTAGAGTTGCGTGGACTAGCGTGTGTGAAGGCGGACCTCCCCACCCCTCCCACCCCGAGGTGGGGGTAGCCTCTGGTGTATCGCATATACCACGTGCGCACCGGCGCTGGGGCCAGCCTCTGGCGTGCAATGTCGGTACTCTGGAACGCCCAGAGCTGGTTTCCACAGCACCCCTGCGTCAATAGAGTGCGCAGGGAGAACATCCGTGTCTTATTTATACTCCGTAGAGTACGCAGAAGGACGAAGTCCACTGGCGTCGCGGTCGCATCTTGTTTATACTCGATGAGAGTGCGCGGGAGAACATCCGCGTCTTATTTATACTCGATGAAATGCGCACAGGGCGAAGTCCACGGCATCTGCGAGGTCCGCGTCTTGTTTATACTCGATGAAGTCGCACAAGGGCGAAGTCTCGGCGTCGCGAGTCGCGTCTTGTTTATACTCGGTAGAGTGCGTGCAGAGGTGTCCCCCACGTCTTTGTTTATACTCATGCCCGTGTCTTGACGGAGAGTGCACTGCGCGAGCGTGCGTCTTCGTTTATACTCATGCCCGTGTCTTTGGCGGAGAGTGCACTGCGCGACGTGCGTCTTCGTTTATACTCATGCCCGTGTCTTTGGCGGAGAGTGCACACGCGAGCGTGCATCTTTGGTTTATACTCATACGCACACCGGCTACGGAGAGTGCACTGCGCGAGCGTCGTCTTTGGTTTATACTCATACCCGCACCCCTGGCTACGGAGAGTGCACACGCGAACGTGCGTCTTTGGTTTATACTCATACCCGCACCCCTGGCTATGGAGAGTGCACACACGAACGTGCGTCTTTGGTTTATACTGCGAGAACACACGCGCAGGGGAGGCCTCCGCGCGTGTTCGCCGCGTATTGTTGCACAGCGGTAATAAGTTGGCGACAAACGGAACTTTATTACATTCTCGTTTGCGCGGGTGAGCAATTACATAGGAGGGGGGGTTTACTAACCGGTTGCGCTCAGCGCGGCCGGAGCCTCTAGTGGCTGCACTACCGGCGGGGCTTGCGGGGTCGCCTCCGGATGTCGCCGTGTGCCTTCGCATGGCGGTGGCGATCCTAAGTATGTCGCTGCCCACTGTGACGGGGACATCCGGTGCCGTGCTCGATGCAACGGGCCATGTCCTGGTCGCCCCGAACGGTAATGATGGCTCGCGGCCCCGGAAGCTTCATGGATAGGTAGCTGTGATGCAGTACCGCCCCAAAGGCGTTGAGGATTGGACGCCCCAATATGGCATTGTATGGGTATGGGAGGTCGACGACGTTGAATGTGGCGTCTTGATCCTTTCATTGTCGCCTGGCGAAGAGACTTGCGAGCATATTTGGCCGGCGCGTAGGGTTGTCCTCAAAGCCTTGCGGCGGGACTCCGATGGGCGGCGACCCGGGGATCCCCATCCGTGAAGGCTACCGCGACAGAATGTTCGCGGAACTACCGCCATCAACCAAGGCGTGTCCCACATCGCATCCCGCTATCACGACCGGACGACCGGTGCGTGGTGGGAAGCTCCATGCCTTCGGCGTCGGCGGGGTGAGCGTGACCTCATCTGCGCCCGATCGGCGGTGCTGTGCTGGATATGCCGCCACGTGGTGTAGCCTCCGCACGTAGGCCTTCGCTGCCGTGCGAGGCAAACTCCAACGAGAGCCCTCGGAGATGGCGTTGATAACCCTTCGGTGGGTGGCGCCGAGCTGCGGCTGCGAAAGCCCTCACGAGGCTGCACGTGGGCACGAATCGCGAGAGCCTCACGGGGCTACGTCCCTTGTGCTGGATGTGCACGGGGGCCGTATGGGTGCTGTGACGTGGGCCACCACGGCGGGCGTGCTTCAATTCTGTCCCTCGTGGCGCTATCGCGGGCGCCCGATAGAGGTGCGTGCGGTGTCGTGGTTGCGCGGCGTGGACTCGCACCACGGCCCACGTTGTTGGTCGTCATAATCTCCACGGCCTTTGTCGTCGCGGCCCGGCCGCGGCCGCGCCTCGGCCGTGGCGCCCCTACCGCCGGCCCGCGGAGCGCCGTCGGAACCGCCGATGTCGGGCGTCACCGGCCTCGCCGTGACTTCTGGCCGCCACGCTTGGGCCTGTCGGATGACTCCTTGTGCGGCGTCCTGCGGTCGAGGCGCATCCACTGGACAACTCACGCTTACGCTTTCCCTTCGAAGAACCGTCGCCGGCGGATCTTGGCTTTGCCGAGCTCGGCCTGGTTGGTGTCGAGTCGTCACCTTGCCTTCGCGCGCGTCTTCGCCCTACGGCGTATTCCTCCATTTTGTCAAAAGCCCGTCAACTGTTTTAATTGGCTTCTGGCGTTGTACTCGGCCATCGGGCGGCGAAGGCCTTGTAGCGCATTGACCACGGTGGTTTCATTGCGTCTTTGACTTGACAACGTATCTTCGCGAAGCGCTTGAAGTAGTCCGGAGCTTCTCGAAGGCTACGCTTGACGGCGAAGAGTTGGTCCGCGTCGACCCGCTCGACATAATTTCCTTGAAAGTTGTTGTGAAGGCGATCGCGGATCTACTCCCACGCGTAGATGGAGTTCGGCTCTATGGTAAAAAACCAAGAGAGCGCCACTCCTGCAACGCGAGAGTCCCTTCGCCTTTGTGGTGTCATCTCGCGCGCGGCCTCGGTGCGGTTTCGTACACGCGCCGCGAACTCGCGAAGTCCGTGTCACCTTTGTAGGGCTCGATGGCGCTGCGATATTTGAAGTCTTGGACCACGCCGCTTGCTGAAGTCCCGCGGCGGGGACTCTGGATCGGCGCCGCAGCGGGGCGCGGCTGGATGTAGAGGCGTCGCGGCTATCCGCCCTTCCGCGTGGGCTGCGCGCGACCACCGCGCGGCTGTTGGCTCGAGCCTCTTGTATGTCTCGGACAGCCCGCGAAGATCCCCGACTCTTTGAGCGCCTTGAGGCCGCCCGGCGGCGCTTTCCACCGCTGTCGCGGCGGGGTCGCCGTACGCCCAGCAGACGGATCGGGCACGCACGCAACGCGTCGCGAGTCCCGAGCTGCCGGTCGCTCTGTTTGGCTACCTCGAACCGCACAGTCCGCGCTACCGCGAGGGTTGCGCGGGCGGTGGTCGGCTGCCGTCGCGTCGGCGGGTCGGTTGTCGCCGCGCCGGCGTCGGCGTCTTCGACCACGGGTTAAATCGTGGCGGCGTCGGTGGCGAGGGCGACCGTCGCGATGCCGTGTGCGGGTTGGTCGTCGCGGTGCGGTGGCGGGGTTGGTCGTGCGGTGCGGTGGCGGGGTTGCTCGTCGCGGTGCGGTGGCGGGTTGCTCGTCGCGCGTGAGCGTCAATGTCTTCGGCCACTTTGCCGATGTCGGCTCCCCAGTACTCATGCGGCGCTCCGCCCGCCGCCTTCTTTCCTTCGCCGCCCAGCGAAGCTTTTCGGTGCCATCCTTTTTGAGTTCGGGCTTACTCTGTCCTCCCACGGACGGCGCCAACTGTTGTGGCTACAGACCAAACAGAGAGAGAGATGGTAGTGGAGAGTGAGGGAGATGAGTCATGGCCTCTCCTCTCCCCACAGCCTGTATCCATATATATGTACACATGAGGAGTGTTTTTACAGTTATGCCCTTACATCTGGTTATCCCCTCCGGGGGCACTTATGTCATTACACATAGCCTATCCCGGGCCTTATAACCTCCTACCAGGCCTGCTGGGTTTAGGTGGGGGCCACCCCTACAACAAAATGCATACCTCTAAATTTTAGATTTATCATTAATCATTAAAACCAATTTAATAGAGCTTTAACTTACAATGGTCTATTCGGTGTGGCTAGGGTTAGCTAAAACCTAGCCGATTGTCTCGTGCACGAGCACTGGCGCGTGAGCACCTAGGTCGAGATGGTGACGGTGGCGTCCCCCGTCGCGTGGTGCTCAATGGCAACCACAATGGCAGTGATGCGGTTTGATAGTGTGGCAACGTCCTCCCGCCCAGGAGTGCTTGAAAAGGAAAGCACAATAGTGGTAGCGAGGCTGAGCAGCACAGCACTAACACCCTCTATCCCAACAATTCCCCCTCAAGGGCAAGGCAGTGATGGCGGCGAGGTCACGGTGCTGGCACTAGAGTGCACACCCATCCAGGCCCAAATCCCAGCAGGATCGACGGCATGATGTCCTCCCAGGTTTGTGCCTGTGTGAATGACGGAGGCGATGGTGTGACGGTTTGCTCGCCATTAGCAAGTGACTTGGCACAGATGGACAGAGGACCGACACAGTAGCTCACTGTGGGCGAGGAGGATGCAGCCCAAAGGTGCAGCGGTGAGCTTGCAATGGGCGAGGCTCGGCACAGTGACAGTGTGATAGAGCCTGCCGTTGGCAAGTCGGCATTGCGTGGGAGTGGCTTGCAGTGAGAGCTCATCGTGGGCGAGATCAACGCAAACACCAACGAGGGCCCACCATGGCGAGATCGACACGATGACAATGATGAAGCCATCGTAAGCTGTCGCAACAATGTGGGGCATGATTGCCCACCGTTGAGGGTGTGGTACTGTTTTGGTCGATTGTCGAGATAGCACAACACGGTGAGGCTGGCAGCTGTTGGCAACTTGGCGCGTGGGGATCCACCATGGGCAGTGCACATGGTGAGATGCCCCGGTGGGCACCACGCATAAGTTCGATGTGGGTGGTGCGCGAGCGGGGAGCCACCGTTGGCGGTGCTTGGATTGAATTAGGGATCACCGTAGGTGATGATGAAACGAATGTCATAGGCGCA
Organism: Dendrocalamus sinicus; assembly: GCA_036346575.1. Taxonomy (NCBI): domain Eukaryota; kingdom Viridiplantae; phylum Streptophyta; class Magnoliopsida; order Poales; family Poaceae; genus Dendrocalamus; species Dendrocalamus sinicus. Next base: position 22,448,564 of record CM070641.1, read on the forward strand.
AGTCGAGGACAAATAGTAGATCAGCCCACTTTAGTAATCATAATAGATCAATCAGGGGAACATACCTGGAAGCTTTAGTGAGAGTGTTTTCATGGTGATAACGTGTTAGAGGATGGTGGTCGCATTGTCGATGATCAATCACACACAAACAAAAAATAGATGGACATGAACACAAGAGAAGTCCCAACAACCTCTTCTCTTTATTGATGTTTTTGCCCATATTCGTAGTGTGTACAATGAGAGCCTCTTTCTTGTATAAGGAGAGAAGGTTCCATTCATGGTTCAATGAACAATATGAGACTAAACTACGCTAATGGTCCTTCATGGGCTGAAGCCCCTAATAGGCCAGTTTCAGTAAAGTGTCAACATGATTCTTCCCTCAACAAAAAAAACACTCATAATTTAATTGTATGGAAATAGCATGGAAATTAAAATCAGTTAATTTTATCTCGTTCAAAGTCCATCTGAGTCTTGATTTTTTTAACTAAACTAGCTGATGTCCGTGCGTTGCTATGGGACAATAAAAGCCCAACACATCATTTTGTAGTTACATTAGTACCTCCATGGACTCCCTTGTCCCTGACCATGCAATTACTGATGTTGTTCACAGGATATGATTGGTCATAACAAATCCAATGTCAATAATTTAGTTATGGCTAACATGGGAAGAACATAAAAGCTTAAATTCAAAAAAAATTAACTTGTACATAGTTCAACAAAGAAGAGACGTTATTATGAAGGATGATTCTTGGCAATCTTCCCATCCTTGGTAGCAATGGCTTTCTTTATGCCTCCCACCATGCGAATGACTAGTCAGAAAGTTCATCTTCCCCAAAACACCCTATGAATTACCAGATCATTCAATAAAGCACACACAATACATAGAAGTTTCCTATACTACTCAGCTTAACAGGAAGAGCACAAGTGCAAAAGTATCATTACTAAAAAGTAGACAGCTCACTACATGTTAAAAAGCACAAAGTAATTTGGCATTTGCACTAATTTGATTATCATTTATCTACTATGTAACAAGTACCAAGAAAAGTAAACAACCTTCAGTGGTACATATGCAGTCACTCAGGAACACCAAGAGATTTATACCTTATCTTCTGATTTCAAGTTAAAAGACCAATCGTTATTCTAGAAACTAAGTAATGATCAAGAAATTGTTGTAACCTTAATAGAGAATAGATAAGGTATACTTGCTATAGAAATGATTAATAAACAGACTTCATTTGACAAAATAGACCAGTTGTTACTTGGCAAATGAGTAGAGCCAAACACTACCCTCTTCACTTTACATTGGTGATCCTTGTGTTGCAACTAATTTTTGCGTTCAATCATAAATCATAATCAGTTGCTCATGGCATCGAGAGAATGACAATATTAGGAGCTAATTATAGATATAAATGTAGATATAAATGAGCATCATTAGTCAATTCGGTAAAAAGAAAAGAGAATGGACAAATGCTACTTTCATTTATAGTAGATGAAAATGCATGAATCCGAGTATGTATTCAATTATATTATATTAATAATGGACTAGTTCAATTAGACTTTTAATTAACTCCTTGTTTGAGACTGAATATTCCTTACTGATTTCTATATGTAAAGAAACAAAAAGAAATTAATAGCCTTATTTCACTCGAGTTCTATAGAAGTAAGCAATCATATTGCTAGAAGGTTAGGAAAAAATTTACTATGTGCATCAATACATAAGCAAAAAAAATAGTGTGAAATGTAGACTATTTAATAGATCAAATTTGCAACTTAAGCTACAACACTCCATAAATTAATCATAGATCATTTCACCCTTCTACTGTCCTAATTCATATTCATCAAACTCAACTAAATTCACCTCACCTTTCACCCACAAATTTACCCCTAAATGAGCTAGAGCTTCAGAGTTCATTTATCCAATTCGCTTCAACGAAAAAGCAGATCACCCACAAACATATCTGAATAATTTCCCATTCAAACCATTGGGGAAGATCTGGTTATGTTACCTGCTCGAGCTTGTGGAGACATCATGACAATCTCTTCTTCCCCAGAATCGATGGTGATGGTTGGATGTGGCAGTGCTTGTAGTTGGTCCATCGTCGCCTTGGTCCGCTATCATCTCTGCCTTGATCTAGCTGATTGTGTAAAACAGCACACCCGCAAGTGCACGGGTTGCCACTGAAATAGCGGCGAGTGTCGTGTTCTCCACAGGGACTAGACTGAGACTACCGATGCTCAGCTAAAGCTAGCTCAATCGAAACAGGGGAGAAAACTAAACCTAAAACGACCAAACAATCTAACAAACAACGACGAAACGAACGACCGTACGAATGGACGTCGTACGACCGAACGAACTACATGACGAGAGACTAAACGAACGACGCACAAACGACGACTAACGCACGAACAACTACGACGCACGAACTACAACGACTACACGAACGAACGCGACTACCGACCGACGATCTAACTAGCTACCGACCGCTAGACAGAATGAGGAGGAGAAAGTCGAGAAGCACTAGGGGAGTCGAGAGAGAACGAGGGAGAAAATGATTGACAGCTAACTAGACGACGACGGCACACGACAACACAACAAACACAGAACTACGAACGACTACACGACTTAACACCGATCGACCGCGAGATAGAAGAAAAGAGGGAGGTCGAGAAGCACAAGGGAGATGAGACAGCTAGAGGAAGGGAAACGGTCGTTGGCTCGCTAATTCGTGCACAATAACACAAAGACAACTACTAACAAATAGCTGAACATAAGCACAACCCGCAAGCTAACATAACCATCTCTACCAACACATATCACAGTAGGCACTATGAAAACACTACTAAACTACTAACAGAACACAAATTGCACAATTATCACAATAACAGAACAGGGCATAATTTCATCTCCACTGATCTCATGCATCACACATCTCTGAACAAAATCCGCAATTCACCAGCACAGTGAGACATCAACCAAATTCACATTCCCAGATTAACATTCACAGTTTCATGTAGTAATAGTAATCAAGAAAACAAGATAATAAAGGAAAGAGAGAGAGAGAGTTTGGAGAGAAACCGAATAGGAAGAAGTAGCAAAGGGCGCAGAGAAGAAGCTGTCGGTGATGTTGTCGATGAAGTGATGACGGAGACAGGGCGGCCGACCGAGGTTGAAGAAGATCCGGTGGAGGAGTTCGGCGCTGTGGTGCGGAGACAGGCAGCGGCGCTGTGGCTGGCAACAACGCCGAGGTCGTCGGAGCCGATGCTTGGTGGAGACGCCGGCGGTGAGGGCGGCCGGAGATGGAGAAGGAGGGGTTGCGGATGGAGAAGACGCTGGAGGTGAGCTGCCGAAGGGAGTTGAGAAGGGAGACGGGAGGCACTGGTGGCGGTGAAGGGAGGCAGCCGGTAGATGGTGCAGTGAAGGAAGAGCAGGAGGAGAAGGTGGGGATGCCGTGGAAGAAGAGGAGAGTGGCGGCGGAGAGGGAAATGGGGAAGAGAGCAAAGGGAGGCGCAGATGCAGAGCGGCGGCGCAGAGGAGAAGAATGGAGGCGTGGCGGTGGAGAAGTGAGGAAAGGGGGGAAGCGGAGAAGGGAGAGCTGCGGGTGGAGAGAGGTGGTCGCCGGCGAGGTTTGGCCCGGCCCTCGCCGGTGCCGGAGCTAGGGGAGGAGAGGAGTAAAGGATGTTTAGGGAAGAAAAAGAGAAAACCAGGCTCAAGGATTTCCCACAGGCGGCGCCGGCTTTGAGGAGATTGGGGTTTTAGCACTTTGCAGTTTAGTCCTCCTAATATCTAGGGTTTACAAATCAGTCCATCTCCCATTTCATTTCTTCTTTTCTGGCCCTTGGAAACTCCGATTTCATCGCAAACAGATCCTACGCATTCGTGTCGATGCGCACATCTGTACGGAGCAGTCCAAATTTGTCGTTTATGCGCCTAGATCGCGCTGGCTGTGGAAAAGCACAAAAAGTGTAAACAGTCCATTTCGAGCAATTAAATATATAAAAGCGTGTAAATGATGATAAATGGTCCCAAAATGCGAAAAATAAGAGGGTAAAATGGCATGTAAATATATGCAAATATGACGCATGTCACTAGCCCCGATATGTGGCCCTCGGACCACGCCACCATATTCCAACCCCACCACTACCTGTGTAACCTCAAGATGATGCTGTCAGCACGCAGCCTCCTGTAGTCTATCTTGTCTCTCTCCCCACTAGCAACGAGGTGATGGGATCACGGTCGTCGGCGACCAGCAAACAAGGAGAAGACGAAGGCATCTCCCGGTGAGCAAGGAGAACGTGGTGACATGGCACGGCGAGCGTTGTCGAAAGGGCCGATGTGCATAGCCACCACCTTGGCGTTCATCATCTCCACTAGATCCATGCTATACTTGCTACTGCCAGTGTCTACCTTGGCCTCCTGCATGGATGTACACGTCTATCGACGGCACCCACTAGATCTGGCCTTCTCGTCACTTCTAGTCAGATCCGGCCTGCGCCAGTGTGCACCTCTGCCTTCGGTGCTGATGTGCACTATTGCGCTCGTTGTTGACTACATTCGGGACTTGGGGCTGCATGGAGGAGACTCGAAGGGGGATCTTGATGGTGGGGAGAGTTGGGGAGGACAGCTGTGACGCTGTCGTCGGCAGTGGATGTGGCGGTGGATCGTAGAGGCGGTGACGGCCTGCTAGGTAAGAGGCGAATAGGGAGGCAATAGGCAGCAGGTAGGAGGAGTCGGGGCGACGGGCTAGGTCCTAGGTGAGACAAGGAGTAACATAAAATTTAAGGTCTAACATAGGATCTTTTTGTAAAACACAGTTAAGTGCTAGAGGGCAAATTCATCTCTATCTTAACCAGTTGCGCCACAGCCAATAGGCATATGATCTAAAAGTAGATGAACTATCATCACCAAAAATTTTAAGCAGCAGAGAGAAAACTGCACTGACAAGCGAATCTAAGAACCAAAAACGCATCGCATCACCAAGAAATTAGAGGCCAGGGCCTGTTTGGTTGGTGTCTAACCTTGCCATGCCTAAGCTTAGGCAATATGTGGCTGCTACAGAAAGTGTGGCTAACAAAATCGAAGCCACACTTGTGGCAAAGTTTGGCAAGAAATCGAGTCTATGGCGTGTGGGGCAGTGCTAAGAAAGTGTGGCATGCCACGCCACGTCGATGAACCAAACAACTACCTAAAAACTATGGCACGCCTAACTTGTGGCTAGGCAACTTCTGGTCATGAACCAAACAGGCCGTGGATGGAGGTTGTATCGTATATCCCGACCGAGTGGATGCGGTGAGTGGAATCGTATTTCGAAAAAGAAGATGTTTGGTGAGGTTGCATGAGCGGATGCAAAAACCGAGATCTTTGTTTGGTTGCTCGTATGAGCGGATCTGATCTACCAAACTCGAGAGGTCGACACGTGGAACCGCATAAGATACATCGCATCAACCCATCCAGATGGCGGTGAAGCTCATTTTGAGCGTATCCACCCATCCAGGATGAGGGCGTATTTTGCATCCGCTCATGCAGGCTGCATCCACTTATACAGGCAACCAAACAGACTCTTTCTCAGATTATATGGATCCACCCAGCCAGGACGAAGGAGATTCAGGCAACCAAACACACCCTAAGTGTACCTCCCAAGACGCAACTGCAGAAGAGGAGGGAGGAGGAAGAGGAGTCACCCTGCAGGAAGGTGCTTTGCCAGGAGGCTCTGAAAAGGCAGGCATGGAGGTGGATGGGGTGGGCTCTACTCCTTTAGGGGAGGGTGCGGAGGCAGGGTTAAGCAGGGATGGGGAGCCGCCGGTGGAAGAGCTTATTCTGGTCAAGGCTGGGGGAAGCGAGGCAAAAAAGATGAGGTCTTCTTACAAACGCCGTCCGCGCAAGCTCCGGAAATCGAAGGGGGAATTGTTTCCTTCCCCGTCGGTTTCGCGGAAGCGAGGAGGAGAGGATGTGGTTGGGGGGAAGAAGTGAAGAAGAAGGCTAAGCTCAAGTTTGTTCCAGTGGAGGTAGAGATGGGGGAGGAAAACTCCTTGTTGGCGAGGCTGCATGGTCAGCCCGGCCGGTCCCAATGAGGCTTGTGGCGTGGAACTGCCGGGGGTTGGGGAACGGCCCGGCGGTTCGAGGTCTTCTGGATGTCCAGAAGAAGGAGGACCTCGATGTTTTGTTTCTCTCCGAAACAAAACATGGCGAAAAATGGATGGAGGGGTTCAAGTGGAAGCTGAACATGCCATACATGGTGGTGAAGGATAGTGTAGGGGCGAAGGGTGGTCTGGCGCTGTTTTGGAAAAAGGAGGTGGATTTGCGGGTGCTGAGCTGGTCTAGGTATCATATTGATGCCAAAATCAAGGAGGTGGATGGGTGTGCTTGGCGGTTTACCGGGATTTATGGTGAGCCCCGGGGTGAAGAGAAGGAGAAAACATGGAAGTTGCTTCGAATTCTAATGCACCGTAGCAAGCTTCCTTGGCTGTGTTGTGGCGACTTCAATGAAATTCTTTTCAGCTGTGAGAAGGAAGGGGGGGCTCCTAGAGCAGAGAGCAGTATGCTGAAGTTCAGAGATGTCTTGGAGGAATGTGACCTACATGATTTGGGCTTTGTGGGGGGATGCTTTCACTTGGAGGAACCACCATCACAATGCGTCCAGCTACACTAGGGAAAGGCTGGACAGGGCGGTGGCAAATAGTGCTTGGCGGGCTCGCTTTCCTTTAGTCCGTGTGATTAATGGTGATCCTCGGCACTCAGATCATAGGCCCATCATTGTGGATCCTGGTGCAAAGGAAAGGGTCCATTGGAGGAAACCCCTGGAGGTTATGAGGAAGTTTGAGGCGAGATGGTTGGAGGAGGAGGAGGAGTGTAGCGAGCGGGTGGAGGAGGCATGGGGAAAAGCTATTGGAGGTGGAGGGGTTAGTCTTATGGAAATTCAATCTCGGGTGTTGGAGGAGTTATGGCAGTGGGATCGTGAAGTCCTTGGAGCCTTGGAGAAGAGAGTTAAAAATGCCAAAAGGGAGCTGGAGAGGATCAGGAGGGCTTCAATTTCTCAAGGGTGTATAAATAAGGAGCATCTGTTGCGCTATAAGCTTGAGCGTCTCCTGGACCAGCAACATGTATATTGGAAGCAGCGGGCTCACTCGACTTGGCTGGCCAAAGGCGATCGTAATACAAAATTCTTCCATGCTCAGGCTTCAGAAAGGAAAAGGAGGAACACTATTAGCAAGCTGATAGATGAGGGCGGGGGAGTGGTGGGGGAAAAAACTTGAAGAGCTTTATTACCAATCAGTACCAGCAACTCTTTATGTCCACTGCAGGTCCCCAGTTTGATGAGGTCCTTGATTGTGTTCAAGTGAAGGTTTCTCAAGAAATGAATGATAATCTGGTAGCACCGTTCTCAAATGATGAAATATGGGTGGCTTTGAAGGATATGGGCGAGCTGAAAGCCCCAGGGGCTGATGGTATGCCGGTGGTCTTCTATAGGAAATTCTGGTCTCTCGCGGGCGATAAGGTTAAAGAAGAAGTGCTTGCTGTGCTTAATGGGGCTGCTATGCCGGAAGGTTGGAATGATACTGTTATTGTTTTAGTCCCAAAGACCAAATCACCGGAGAAATTGAAGGATCTTAGGCCAATCAGCTTATGCAATGTAGTGTACAAACTCACTTCCAAAGTGCTAGCAAACAGACTGAAGTTGGTGCTCCCGGAGATCATCTCATCGTCTCAGAGTGCTTTTGTTCCTGGTAGACTTATTACTGATAATGTCCTGCTGGCTTATGAACTCACACACTATCTAAGGCAGAGGAGGTGGGGAAAACAGGGGGTGGCTGCAATTAAGCTAGATATGAGTAAGGCCTATGGTTGAGTTGAGTGGACCTTTCTGGAGAAGATGATGCTAAAATTGGGGTTCACAGTGCAATGGGTGGCAAATGTGATGAAGTGTGTTACAACAGTGAACTACTGTATCAAGGTCAATGGGGAATACTCAAACAACATCCACCCTCAGAGGGGTCTCCGCCAAGGGGACCCTTTGTCGCCTTATCTCTTTATTCTCTGTGCGGAGGGTTTATCAGCAATGTTACAGAAGGCAGAAGTGGAGGGCAAAATTGAGGGTATTAGAGTGTGTAGGGAAGCTCCAAGGATTAACCACCTTTTCTTCGCTGATGACTCTCTGATCCTGATGAGAGCTGGTGGAGGGGACGCTCAGGAATTGAGGAGGATTTTACAGGCATATGAGCGAGCCTCAGGACAAGTGGTCAATAGGGATAAATCTTCTGTTTTGTTCAGCCCAAATACTAGCTCTGTTGATAAGGTTGAGGTGAGACAAGTTCTTGACATCATGCAAGAAGCAAAGAGTGAGAGATATTTGGGGCTGCCAGTATCTATTGGTAAATCAAGAAAGAAGGCTTTTGAGTATATAAAGAGGAAAGTTTGGCTTCGTATTCAAGGGTGGCAGGAGAAATTGCTTTCTAAGGCGGGCAAGGAAATTCTAGTAAAGGCTGTGGCCCAAGCAATCCCAACCTACGCTATGTCCTGCTTTGAGCTGACAAAAGGGTTGTGCGATGAGTTGAATTCTATTATTGGCAGGTGGTGGTGGAGCCAAAATGATAAGAAAAACAAGATTCATTGGTTGGCTTGGGATAAGTTGACACTTCCTAAGAGTAAGGGAGGCTTGGGCTTTAGGGACCTTCATTTGTTCAATATGGCCATGTTGGCTAGACAAGCCTGGAGGATTCTGGTCTTTCCGGATACTTTGTGTGGCCAAGTGCTTAAAGCAAAATATTTTCCTAATGAGAGTATCTTTGCAATGTGTGGCACAGATGGGATTTCTTACTCTTGGAGGAGCATTCTCAAAGGGGTGAATCACGAATCGGGGGCTCATATGGCGCATTGGCAATGGTGAATCGGTGAATATCCGGACGGATCCTTGATTCCTCACGGCAGACAAGACGTCTGTTACAAGTAGGGGACAACGGTGTTGACAAAGGTGGCTGATTTGATGGACCCGAGCTTGGGATCTTGGGATGAGACCTTAGTGCAGGATGTTTTCTCAGAGTTTGATGCTGAGGCCATTCTAAAACTGAGAGTAAACCAAGATATGGTAGATAGACCGGCGTGGCATTATGAGAAAAAGGGGATCTTCTCAGTTAAGTCAGCGTACACGTTGGCGATTCAGAACAGGGAGTATGAGCTTGGTAGAAATGCAGCAAGCTCTGAACCAGGCCCAGATGGGGACTCCCTTTTCAGATGGGATAAAATTTGGAGTATGGAGGTCCCAAACAAAGTGAAAATGTTTCTGTGGCGCGTAGCCCATAATAGCTTGGCTGTCCGAAGGAACTTGAGCCGTAGAGGGATGAAGGAGGACACCCTGTGCCCCATGTGTCATAGGCTGGATGAAGATTGTGGGCATCTCTTTTTCAGATGTAAAGAAGTAAAGGAGGCCGAGAGGACTAAACTTAGAGGAATATCGCAATATCCTAGCGACTTGTTATTACGCCGAGATTTCTTGAGAAAATCTGGTCCTTTCCACATCCAATCCAGCTACAAATTGTGGTTCTATTATAGAGGTGGTGGTCGGTGAGGAATAAGGTGAATGCCGGGAAAAAAGAGCCACATGTTCTGAGGTCTGCTCACTTATATCTTTCTATGTCTCGGAATTTGAAAAGGAGAGAAAACCACGAAATGTCGAAGCAAGTCGGTCTCAAATTATGGCAGCCGCCACCGGAAGATCTGTACAAGATTAATATTGATGGCTCCTTTAAAACTAGTTCGGGTCAGGGAGGATGGGGTTTCGTCGCGAGGAATAGTCTTTGGTGAGTTCCTTCTTGGGTGTGGCAATCAGTGCGAGTGGATGCCTTTTCAAGCCGAAGCACTGGCGGCTCTGTACAGTCTGCAGAGGATAGCACATTTGGGAATGACAAGGATTATTCTGGAGTCTGATGCGTCTGATCTGGTACAGGGTTTGACCTCGTTGGAGCTCGATCAAAGTGTGCATGGAAGTCTCCTCAAGCAAATTAGAGATTTCATTGACTCTTCCTTCGACTACTGCAGTATTTAGCATTGTCCAAGAAATTGCAACAAGGTGGCTGACCGCCTTGCAATGTATGGGGCGAGCGTGGTTAGCTCTGCCTCGATGGAGTTCATGAGCTAAGTCCCCTCTTTTGTTTCTAACTTGGTCTCCGATGATCTGGCAGGAGATAGTGTCTAATTGGAAACAAGCTTTCCGAGCTAAAAATAAAAAAAGACGCAACTGCCCGCCCAGCCCTTGCTGATTGCCTTCGTCTCCCCGCCGCCGGCCTCCTCCGTTTCCTCCTCCCACACAGATTCCGCCGCAGCCCACCCCACCCCACCTCGAGCTCTATAAAATCCCCGTACCAAACTCCCGAGGAATTCCCCACAAAACCCACCGCCGAAGCCAAGAACCGAGCCCACCCCAACGCAACGGCTGCCGCGATGATCCTCCGCATCCGCAGCCGCGACGGCACGGACCGCATCACGGTGCCTGACCCGGCCTCCGCCACGGTCGGCGACCTGCAGCGCCTCATCGCGGAGCGCGTCACCGTGCCCGTCCATCTCCAGCGCCTCTCCCTCGACCCGGCCCTCCTCCTGCCCCACGCCGCCGCCCCGCCGCTGCTGCTCTCCGACCCGGCCGCCCGGCTCGCCTCCCTGAACCTCGCCAACGGCTCCTTCGTCTACCTCTCCTACCCGTCCGACGCGCGCTCCTCCCAGCCGCCGCCGCCCAAAGGCCTCTCCCCCGCCGGCTCCTTCGGCAAGAAGATGACCATGGACGACCTCATCGCGCGCCAGATCCGCGTCACCCGCCAGGAGGCGCCGCTCTGCGCCGCAGCCTCCTTCGACCGCGACGCCGCCAACGCCTTCCAGCTCTACGTCGCCGAGGCGCTCGCCTTCGCCGTCAAGCGGGCGGGTTTCCTCTACGGCCGCGTCGACGCCGAGACCAAGGAGGTGTTTGTCGACTTCATCTACGAGCCGCCGCAGCACGGCGCCGAGGACGTCGTCCAGCTGATGCGGGACGCCGACGAGGAGGCCCGCGTCGATGCCATCGCCGAGGGGCTCGGGATGCGTCGGGTGGGGTTGGTGTTCACACAGGCCGTAGGGAGGAAGGTGAGTGAGACGGGCGACTACACCATGTCGAACCGGGAGGTGGTTCAGGCCGCCGAGCTGCAGGCGGAGGGTGGGATCCCGGAGTGGGTCACCGCTGTGGTGAAGCTGGAGGTGGGGGATGACGGCTCCGCGGATGTGCACTTTGAGGCGTTCCAGATGAGTGAGATTTGTGTGAAGCTGTTTAAGGACGGTGTGCTGGAAACGGAGGTTGGGGACACTGACGATCCCCGGCTGTCCAAGATGCGGAAGGAGGTGGTGGCTGGGGGAAAGGATACTATGGAGGTGGACAATGACTTCTTCCTCGTGCCCGTCAAGATCTCTGATCACCAGGTATGCATTTCTATTACATTGCATACTTATAGACTTATAGTTTGGTGAATTAAGTTTTCTATAGAGGGAAATCTTTAGGTGAAAATAGGAGATGCACGGCCTGAATTGGACATAGTTTGGTTGAACTATGCGAGATGTTGGACTCTTTAGGCTTTCAGAGCAGATAGCTATAATTTGTTTGATGCTGTATTGTTGAATTTAGTGGCAAAATCGAACCTTTTAAGCGAACCTAAGTCAATACGTGCTTGAATTGGATGCTACAAAACATAAGAGTTAGTGAACATATTAGATGTGTAGGATGAGTTACATACTTACATATAAATTTGTCCAATTTAATGGCAAAATCTTAACCTTTATGTTAACAGGAGTAAATGATTTACTTGCAGTTGGTTAACTCATGAGTTATTTGTTTCCTGCGAAAGCAATATGCTCCCTGTTAATTAGAACATGCGATCTTTATATAAGCAGCTTGCCTTGCTTTGGAAAATTGAATCCAAGTCATGATTTATGAGTTTTTCCTCCTGTGTTAAACTGTCGACCACAATAATTTATAGTATCAGTTAAGATTAGAATTTGATCACAGATAGTCTTTTCAGGGAACAGTAACTGGGAACACTATATTAGTAGAAAAAAGAATGTCTCATTTCAGTGTGATGCTTGAAGTGATTCAACCCAATTCATAGAGCAGATATAGATGCGGATGGATCCATGAATGGCAGATTAGATGTTTGTGCTGATTATCACCTATGGAATTGTGGTTTGGATTAGATGTCATTATATTTAGTTTATTTCTGAGTGGCAGAATCAAAGGCTGCTATTTAGTGCTTAGGAACCTGGCTAGTGGGTCAAATTCACAACGTAGGGGTTATTGAGGTAACAATGATGTGTAGTTCTAGTATGTTTAGTGTAAAAGCATTTCTTGTCCAAGGAAGAGATTGAGGGGGAGGCATCTTCCATGTGCCATGCTGTATAGAAATGTTAGGAATCAGCTAATTGTGGAAAGTATATGTCATAAGAACAGAGGATTTCTTTGATTGTGTTGTGTTTTAGGGAAAAAGTGACGACAGTGTGCTGAGGGTGGAATGTACGGGAGTGTATCAGCTAACAATCACAAGATAACTGTTCTGGCATGTACTGCTTTTGTACTCTTGTGGAACTGTGTTTACAAAATTTTTTGAAGTGAGCCTGTAGAAGAAAGGGAAAATTGACATCTATGACCTAGCATGCACTCAAGTTTGTCTTTTTCTCAAGTATTCTATGGATCTACCTTTAAAAAGAATATCAGAATCTTCATCTTAAGGGATCTACCTTTCAAAAGCTCTAAAATCTTACCTTCTTTTATCCTATGCGAGATTCCCTACCTTCGGTGGAAAGAAACCAAAAAAGCCAACCGAAGGTTGCAGTATGACCTAGATGCGAATTTTTGCTTGATCCTTGTAATTGTTTTTCGTTTTCTGACATTATTCATAAAAATTATGTCTTGTCTCCAACAGTCCAACTGGAATCTTTAACAATGAAGCAAACAATCAGAATGTTGGATTCACATGAGTTTTATGTAACGGGGATATATCTAGTGCACAAACACAATTTGGTACACAAGTGCAAAAACTTTTGATTAGGCATCAAATTAACATAAAAAATTCCTAAAAAAATTCTAAGACCCATGTAACATATCAATATATCATGTCAACTGTACTTAGCATTATTCTAAGACCTATGTAATATACCATGTCACATTATAGGGACCCAAATTTTATTAAACTTGGTAACCACTTGTAAACGGGAATGAGTTTCTTCTTTTTTGTTTGCCAGCAAACTTAAAGACCTACAATTCTCTTTTTTTTTAGAGGGAAAATAGGAGGGGATGCCCCAACCGCCCCCTTAAAATGGTATGAATTACGGTAGACTACTCAGCCAATTTTCAAAATCCTCCTTTGCTGCCTGCTTGACCCTATGGATAACCAGGGCAAAGCTTTCTCTGAATTCTCTTGTCCAGGAAGAGAAAGACCTACAATTCTCACACTACAATCAAGCAAAAAAGCATGCCTTGCTAGTTGCTATATATTTTAATCAAGCAGTTTTGTATATCAGCTAACTGGACACTACAATTCTCACAATTTTGGCATGGTAAATTACAGATGGTGAAATTATTGTAAACTGCACCTCTGTTTCCCAAATTAACCGCACATCTTTGTTTTTGATGAGATGCTAAGCTTAGAATCAACAGGGGTTCAGCTTCTTAATCAGTCATTGTTCCATATATCCTTTTGACCACATCAGAAACTAGTGGATAATAACTTGATAACTGCAAATGTGGTAGAATTGCATTGTAGTAGTGTTGGTTCCTTTGTAAGTTATGTTGGCATGGATCAATTGTCATTTGCATGATCTCTTATTTGTGTTGCATTGCAGGCTGCTTGGTATTGAATGTTAATTTGTTTCGTTAAAGATCCTTTTTTTAACAAAAGCATGGACATGCCCCTTTTAGGGCCTATTCTTTTCGGCTGCGGCTTATGGCTTTTGGCTGAAATTTTTGAATTTTGGCTGTTTACGATACAGATTACGGAGAGACTGATACTCACTTGCGATTTTAGCTGGTACAGATGTTGGGTTTTTAACGTGTAGATCGTTTAACTTGTAGACCCCGTCTTGAGAAAATACTCCGTTTGAAAGTTAGGTACTGTAGCAAAAGCCAAAAGCCGCCAGCTTGTGAGGTAAATAACAGGCCCTTATTTTAATGCGCCTAATTGCAGGATGATTGATGTTTTAATATGGTGGGGATTGTTCTTTTAAGATTTTTTTTAATATGGTGGTGATTGTTCTTTTTAAGATTTACATCAAACTCATTTTACAATACTTTACAATAATAACTAGTTTTTATCTCAAAAAAAATGTTATTGCAGTTCTCGCATACCTTTTGAAAAGTCCAAAAGATTATGGACTAGGTACTAAATTATATTTTAGCAATCTGCAAGCATCTGTTGGAGATATTTTCACTGTTCTGAGTGTTGGGACATTAACATAATTCGACCTGGGGAATAGAGGAAATGGTTCATTGCACCCTTTTTATAGTTGATTATACATATATACTTTTTACCCCTTTAGATGCACTAATCTTGTGCCTGTTTTTTGTATACAGGGTCCACTCTCAATGGGCTTTCCTATAGAGAACCGTGGAAATCCTATAGCAATGAGTGCACTTAGGAGCCACCTGGAGCATACGAAGCATCTGCCATTTGTTAAGCGGATCTCCAACTTCCACTTGCTTCTCCAGGTTGCGAGTTACCTAGATGTAAAAGCAGATGTTCCTGCCCTCGCAGCATGCGTAAAAAATGAAAGCAAAATACCTGAGGGCTACCAGCTTCTGATCGAGTCCTTGGCTGGTCAACCATAAAGTGGTTTCTAAAAGCAAGGCACGGTGATGCCTAATTACTATCATAATATCATGTGTAACTCATGGATATCTCAGGTGTGTAAGTCTTGTTAATTCATATGCGCTTACCTTTGTGCAAGCGCAGCATCTTTCTTTATGCGAGTTGAATCTGGCCATATACTGACTGAAACCCAAGTATTTTGGAGTGGCTTGGAGGATGCATTACCAGGAGTTGGGAGGGGGAACAGCGTTGATATTTGGATGGCATGGTGGAACCCTGATAAAAACTGTCGTGATATGTATCTTGTTCAGTTGTTCTGCATGCATTTCTTAGTTCAAGTAGAGTTGAAGGATAATAATCTCCTTCTTGTGGTCACTATATTGTTACTGGTTTACCCTGCTGTTTTCCATCTGAGAAAAGTTATGTGATCAAGGCCTCTCGTTTATTCACGGTTCTATTGGACGATTTTTACTGACAGTTCACCAACATTGTTGCTTCAAAGAGGCTGACGACAACAAACTGGAGAAATATCTATATAATCTGTAATCTTTATATAATTTTGTAATTTGTGATTGTCTTCAACATATAACGATTATTATTGTTATACAAATAATCCCCTCCCTGATCATCTAGAAGAAGAATTTAGATTACCCTTGCCGCAAATATTGCACCGAGATATCATCATACCACTAATGCAACAACACAATGCATATATGCATCTTCCAAATAATTCCGTCTACGAGTTGACGACGTTGCATTTTTTCCTGATCTGGCCGTTGCTGCCGGTGAGCACGCCGATCTGGCCCATGCGCTTGATGGAGTTCTTGAAGTGGTCGAAGAAGACGCCGGGGTCCTGCAGCTTGTCGACGACGGCGGCGGCGCGGGCGTTGGTGAGCAGCGTGGCGTCGGAGGTGAACATGCCCTGGCGCGCCTTGAGGTTGACGAAGTAGTGGTTGTCGAAGGACAGGCTGCTGCCGGGGTCCATGGGCACCACCGTCGTGTTGTCGTTCAGGTTCTGAAGGTTCCGGCTGCACTGACCCTGCACACGCGCGCACACGTATGTATGTGTATATGTGCTAGTTATATATCCGTATGTTACAACAGAATTTATTGAATGCATATAGACTCATGCTATAGAAGAGTGTTGTTCTGATCGGTTGGAAAGTAAAGAATAATAAGAAGTTGAGAAAATAGAGTGGTTGAAGGAGAATGAACCTATAACTACTAACTTATTTTTTTATAATAGCAAAGATATGCTGATGTGGTTGCATGCTTTTGCAGGTGCAAATTGAACCTGAATAATGCAGCTAATCATCATATAATTAGAGAGCTGATTTCGAGTACCTGGAGGAATTTGGCGTAGGATGGGTTGAGAGACGGGTCGATGTCGCTGGGGTTGTTCTTGCCAGTGAAGTTGAAGAGCCTGGAGCTGAACAGGTTGCAGTGCCCTACTCCGATCGTGTGCCCGCCTGATATGCACATGGGGGCCGGACATCCGCACACATGTTCCAAACGGGTTAGTTATGCCTTTTTTACTTCCACTTCCCAAGTGGTGGAAAGGAAATCAGGACAGTTACTGTTGCTATACAAATACACAATACATCTATGCAAGGTAGAGAAGCTTTTTTACTTGGTTAGCCTGTTCTTTGAGGCTATGGTTGATAGTTTGTGGTTGTGGCTGGTGCAGGCATTCTGACTACCGCCCACCCTACGCCACTCACCACCATGGTTTTTTTTTTTGCCGAAAACCGGCCAGTAACCGATATTACTAGGTTTATTGGTGACCCTGGTAGAAATCTAAATCAGCTCCAAAAAAATTCGTTTTGCATGAATTTTGTCAAATTTAAAAGGAATTTTTGCCAAAATTTGTTTAAAAATCTTTGACCGATATTTTCAACCGATTTTCGGTCAGTTATCACCGATAACCGGCCGGTATGAATTTAAATTTCAAATTTTTTTTAATTTATTATACTGAATTTCTCCAGAAAAAAAAATCAAAAACCGGCTAAACTGGACTTGCCGATCCCCTCTATTTAAAAATAAAAACCTGTAAAAAAAACCCCTGCTCACCACCGCCCACCCTACGCCGCTACAGGCCCCTCTCTTCGGTCTTCGCCATTGATCCACTATTCCTGGTGGCCCATCGCCCACCTTCAAGCTTCATTAGCCATCAACAATCGTCGGGCCGTCGGCTGCCTCGGATACAAGGTCTAGCAGCACGAATGAACCCAACAAGGGATGTTCATGAATCTCAAGGCACGCTACGAATGGGCACCGAGGGAAAAAGAAGTGTTTTCCATTTGCAAAGAAAAGGAAAGACGATCCTATTTTATTTGATGGCACACAACTACAAACTCTATACCAACTGCAGAGCTAGAGTAGCAAGGGCTTGGCCCAAACCGGCACAACCATCAGAATAAGTCGACTGACCTGATCTAGGATCGATCAACCAAAACAAAGGCACATAACATTTTGGTCTGACTTGCTTTTGTGCATAGATTCCGCCTCTCTAGCTAGCTACCCAAGCAACCTCCTAACTTGCCTACGAAACGACTTCCCATCAAAATACACCCAATTTTGTCATCTTGGTAACTGTTATATATATATATATATGTCGTTTTCACGCCATCATCTCAACCCAGCTGGCTAGCTCATAAACATCTGTGTCTGGTCTTCCTTGATTGATCGCCGGATTGGTCCCTGGATCGATATGATCACTATACGGAAATGTTTCACTTTTCTACCCTTTTTTCTCCATTGATTTCGTGTTCGAATGCGATCCTTTTCTGCCAGCCAGTGAAAACTGAGGCTGAAAGTCCTAGGAAAGGCCAACGAATACATTCTGAACACGTTTGGTACGTCTAGGTCTAGCAGTGTGGGTCTAGGTCTAGCACTATACTACGTATCATCAGAAAGGTTTATGGCAAGAGGCAAGCTAACGTGCTGCTGCTAGCAACCGAATTCAATTGGAAAGCAACGTTACACAAGGAACGCACATCAAAGAGGTAGGGGACAAAAATAAGTTCCCGGGAGAAACGGATCGATCTAATTATAATTTGTTCTGGCGTGAATATTTTATATCCTTCCTGATCTTTTTGGTTTTTCAACTAATTTTTAACTTCAATTTTCTTTAGCAACCACTATTTATTAAACTAATAAACTATAGCTAAAATCTATAACCCGTAACGAACACGAACACTGCGTCAGTTAGAAATAATAGTCGGGAGACACCACGCATGCATGCATGTGCGATGTACCAGACCTGCCTTGGGTGTGGACTGCGGAGATGGTTCTTTTCTTAATTTGCCCATCACCGACAATTTCATCCTTTTCAGCTGAGCCAGCTAGCAAGCAGTTGTTTTCAATCTATGGGAACAGTTATTATACATGTTAAATGTTTCATGCAACTGTCTGTAGATGTTGATGTCACGGAGAGCTTGGTTGCATTGGTAACTATTCCCCCCCTGCCCTACGCAGTGTGTTGTAGCTTTGTGCACTCTCTTTTGCACAAGTACAATCTTAATAAATGGTAAATTACTAGCTAAACCATTCGTTAATGCAATTGTGCATACAATTAATTCACATGCATGGACCTCAAACTACTGGAATGTGATCACTGAGACCTTTTTTTTTAGATAAAGGATATAAAATCCGGCCTCTATATCCACGAGGGATATACACAGCCAACAGATACACGAGCTCTTAGGCTCAATTCCTCAAAACCTGAGGAGCATAAAACAACAAGAAATAAAGCTTAAGGACTATAAAAAGCTAGAAAGACTAAGCTTCATAACTTCTTCTCCGTCCTTAATTCCAACCAAGCCCCTATCCTTTTCCGACTGAGACATGGAAGCTAGGTAGATTACACTGTTTATGTATCATTATCAGGATTAAGGATTTGGAAACCGGAACTAGGGCGCTTCCGGTTTTCACCCGGTCTCTGCGGATGCATTTTGATTTTGTGTTTCTAAGACTTGATGGTTGAGGTACATCTCATAAGCACTGAAACGCATATTTCAATGGCCCTAACCACTTGCCGGGATTTTCGTTCAGGAACCAATAATTGACACCGATTTTTTTTTTTACGAACGAGCATGAGAAAGTACAAAGCCCGGAGCAAGAGAGGAAGCTACAAAGCGTCTACAAAGGCCATCGAGGCCTAGGCTAGCAGTGAGTTTTTAGAATTATAGTTTTTAGTTTAAAATTTTTAATTCTAGCTTATTCACGAAAGCGAGAGTACAGAGAAGGATATACTTGCGTACAAGTTTGACCGATATGAATGAAATCGAGATAGTGTCTACTACAATCAACTTATCAATCTACCTTAAAAAACACTCTATTTGAAAGTTATTTACTATAGAAAGATAAGCCATAAGCTCGAAAGAACCCACCCCTAAACAACATGCATGAAAGCAATTACTTAGAGTTCAAGTGTTGAGATTTGCACTAGCAATTTGCCACGACATGCACTGTATGATTGAAAACGTGGTTGATTTAGCAGTACGTAGTGCCACGGCAATTGGCACTGTGATTTGGGTTGTTGACTTGTGGTACGGTTAGTTTTCAACTACCAGTACGTAGTGCATGTAGTATATATTCCACATTTAATCCAGATCGTACGCGAGGATGGGCCAGCTACGTACCAGACGGCAAACGGTGCATGCGTTTGCTAGTGAGCATATTCAAGAATCAAGAGTACATGTACTACTGCAGTTCAGTGTTCGATCGGACAAGCTGCGAGCACATCGATGTGGGAGCACGCATGTGGTGTACCTGAGAGGACGACGAGGTCCTCGAGGCCGAGGCCCTGCCGGAGAAGTTGGAGAGGAGGATGTCGAAGGTGGAGGTCGGCGCCGGGATGTCGGCCAGCGCCTCCTGGTCGCTCGACACCGTGCCGTCGCGCCGCCCCGTCTCCACCTCCCACAGCTTCCTCCTGTACTGGAACGACACGGAGTCCCGCGCGGCGAGGGCGACGATGTCGGCGCAGGAGACGATCCCGGGGCACGCCTGCTCCAGCGCCGCCTTCACCTGGTCGATGACCTCGAACCCGGCCAGCGACAGGTTCGGCGCCGCGTTCTTCTCCGCCGTGTTCGTCGCCGAGTCCAGAAGCACCGACGCGTCACACCCCTACAATAAAACACGCCAACACAGGCAATTAAACATGCACATACATAGTTGGAAATGTATGTTCTTCGTGAAGAGAATTGCAATTATATCACGAGATGCACGGACGGGTCAACATTTGACCAAGGTCTAAGAATGATGCGTACCCTGACGAAGCAGTCGTGGAAGAACATGCGGAGGAACTTGGCGGCGAGCTCCCGGTTGCCGGCGACGCTGTTCCATACCACCCTCTGCGCGATCCCCTCCGCCTGCGGGCAGATCTTCTTGTAGAACCCCTTCTTCAGCCCCGCCGCCTGCGCCGCCGCAATGCCGCAGCTGCCGGAGAAGACCAGCACAACGGCGACTAAGCATAGCAAGCCCTGGCCCTTCATCATGTTATTACCAATTAGCACTCTGAACATAGGAGCAATGGTGAGTGATCGATGAACTCTCTAGCTTTATATATATGTGCGTGTGTTGTGCTGCATATGTATGTGTATATATATACTTGTTGGAGTATGTACTTTCACTTATTATATATCACTTAAATGATATTATATCGCTTTATCCTTTTGAGTATGTTCTAATAATGATTATAAGATATTTCAAAATGAGTTCTATGAAAAATTTCATTAAAATCTATTTTTATAGCATAATTTATGTATATACTTTTTACATATGTAAAAGGGTATATAACAAAAATAAAGGATTTCGATGAAATTTTTTCAACCATACCATATTAGAGTATCTTATAATTAGTATTTAAATATATCAAAAGTGATAAAGAGGTATAATATGTTTGTTTAAGTGATATATTGAAAGTAGAAGTATATACTCCAGAGTCTGGAAAAGGCTTATATATATATGAATATATATATATATATATATATATATATATATATATATATATATATATATATATGTGTGTGTGTGTGTGTGTGTGTGTGTGTGTGTGTGTGTGTGTGTGTGTGTGTGTGTGTGTGTGTGTGTGTGTGTGTGTATGTATATGTATATGTACATATATATATATATAGTACAATTAACTAGGACAACATGGTGTATAGACACCATGATCTAAAATAGATATTCCCTTATATATTGTGTGCAAAAATTTAGAATTTTTGGATGTCAAGATTAATTAGTTCAAACAAGTTTAAACTAAAATTTGAATGATAGTTATCTTTTTTATGATAGTTTGATTGAAGGTATGTGCTGATATATATATATATATGTTTAAACTAAAATTTGAATGATAGTTATCTTTTTTATGATAGTTTGATTGAAGGTATGTGCTGAATATATATATATATATATAGCAAACCCGCTAACATTCATTAATTTGAAAAAACATTGATTTGGAAAGAAAATCATTGATTTAGCATGCTGAATCAATCATGGATGAAAAGTTTCAATCATGTAGCCTAGTATGTATGTATGTGTGTGTGTGTTATATAAGGAAAGTATGTGATCTAAATTCATTTGAAGTTTTGAAATCGAGTATATTTTTTCAAAGGTATATGTTTCATTTGAATTGTTATGTAGTATAATTAGCTTGAACGCCATGGTGTCTAGGTACCATGATCTAAAATAGGTATTTTTTCTATGTATTGTGTGCGAAAAAAGTTGAAATTTTTTAGATGTCAAGTTTAACTAGATTACTAACTAGTTCAAACTAAGTTTGAACTGAAATTTAAATTATAGTTGTAGTTTTTAATAGTTTGATTGTAGATATATATTGATTATATATAAATCACTACAGCATGTGATATAAATTCGTTTGAGATTTTAAAATCGAGTAGTTGGGCAGTTGGTGAGGTTAATAAATGTGTTTGTTATGTGTGATTTTGTGTATGCTTACATTTCTGGTACACAAATGCATGCATGGGCGTGAAGTCTAAGGCAGTATAGGGTGTTTTTTTGTTTGTAAATTCTTAGTTTAATAAATAATAATTATTGAAAGCGATTGGAGCTAAAAGTTGTCTGAAAAAGCAAAAAATACGGGCATATATGCGACTGTTTGATCTTTTGACGCTCTTGTCATGGGATTAATGTGAGCATATGGCCCGATCCATATGACTTTATTGGGTTCGCAACCACCGGGCTATTAAGGTGGATCATGATACGACGTGAACGCTTCAACATCCGAGTGCTCGATGGATTAGCTTAACGAGTTTCATGCATGGCCGAGCTGTAACATCTCTTTTACTAGTGAGAAATCTGTGCATCCGTGCGGTCTACATGTTTGTGATCAGTTATCAAACCTGATCTGTACTCGAAATTGTGTAGAAGTTATATTTATGGAGTCATATGGAATGGAGGATTCCTAAAGAAAAAAACGTAAGAGTCAACAACCCCTCAGAATTGACGCTATTGAACTTTCTGGTTAGCACAATTCGGTTGACGGAGTTCCATACATATCAGTGGTGGACCAGAATTTTCAGAATAGATTTTCGAAGTTAATAAGATATTATTTTAATGAAAAAGTATAAATCAATCTATAATAGTAAAAATCAAAGTATAAATTATTTGCACTTACAACATCTCAAATAATTTAGAAAAATTATAAAACAATTAAAGATTTGTTGAATTAGGAATATGGGATTTAGTGTTAGAAGTTGCCTCATATAAGCAAGGTCCATTTCCTTAATTCTAAAGTATGCATAGTTTAGTACCATATTTCTAAAATAAGATGAGGAGACTAATTTATAAAGTGGAATCCTCACTACTCTTTGAATATGGATAGAGATGGCATGCAAAGGACTTTGGCTAATCACGCACGCGCGTGTATATTCGCGTGAAAATCGCGTGACTTGTGACTTGGCATGCCACTTGGCAGACCAAGTCCATCTTTATTTTTGTTGAACCATGCACCACTCTCTCTCTCTCTTTGTTTGAATGAGATTCAAACGTTTGAATTTGAGGCTTAATTGGGTTTTGATGACAAGTAGTTACCAGTGGGTAAATCGTTGGTTAAATGTTATCAGTTACTAGTGAATAATTGAGTAGTTACCAGTGAATTATTTTAGTTCAATGGGGCAATTACTAGAGAGTAATTTGCATATCTATATGGAGACGTCCAAGGTATACAGCGGAGAATCTCTCACTGCTTGCATCTCTCGCTTCTGCAAACTTGAGCTATTGTATTGCGCCATCTAAATCTTACCGACCTTTCTTCCCGACGTGCACCTGGAAGGAGAGAGAGTGGCTACCTCTGAACCATTGTCGCAGAGAGTACCTGCACAGGGCAACAATAAGGTTTCTGGGCAGCGCATTTGCGCGATCGCTCCTGCACTACGTCGTCTACGCTCTGCACTATATCAAGCATGCACTGCTTCCTATTCTTCATCAAGCCCAATAGTAAGTCGTTTGTGCGTTCGTTTGACTATAATACTATACTTTCCTTATGTATATTCTGAAGTATGATGAGTAGTCTACTGTTAGTTACGAGTTTTGCATCACTAATTTATTGTATTTGTCCCCTAGTAAAACTTGGAATTAAAATATTGCTCATATTTTCAACATTTACGACTTGAAAATGAGAATGTACTTGTCTTGTTGTCGACGGCGTTGCTTGCGTTGCTTGTCTTGCTGTCCTTGGCAACCCAGTCGTTGCCGCATGCTCCTCTAGGGACCCTGGCTCCTAGGTGGTCTAGTTAGGCCCTGCTTGGTGCTCACCACCGCTCGCTTGCTACTTTGCATTTAAATGTTGCATAAAACTTAGTTTTGCCCAAAAAAAACTTTAAACCATCTATCCACCCATTCTAATCGGCTAGCAAAAATGTTCGTTTGAGTTCAAATCAAAATTGTTGTTCAAATTTGTTGTGATTGCAGTGGTTAATGAGTTCAAAATTGAAATGAGTCAATTTTGAGCCTGTTAGCCTCCACTTGTCATTCTTCCATCCCTTCCTCGTTGGCTTCAGAAAAAATAGGGGTATGCAAGTGTTACTTCAGTGCAAAAATAAAGTGGACACAAATGGTACGCTACAAGATAACAAATAAATTTACTTACAATTGCACATGACTGAATAGTGGTCGACACGGTGCTGGTGGCACATGTTGGTGAACTCCGAATTGTCTCATGACTCGTTGTGGTAGGGGTGGAGCTGATTGGGGTGCTCTATATGCCCTGGCACACCAAAAAATTTCAAATGTGAAAGATCAACATTTCAGCACTGCAGCTATGTGCCTATGCATACTCCAACAATCTAGCCAGACCAGCCCACTGAAGCATACCCTAGGCAGCTTAGGTGGCCCAAGTGCCCATTGCCCAACCGAATCGAACACACACACACCATCTACTCATGAGCCTACTATCCATTCATCAAGTCATGAGTCATCTACTCATCAAGAGACATGAGACAACCCTAAAATCCCTAATCTCTCCTCTCCTGCTGTGTGGGCATGGCTGTGTCTTGTCCTCCTATGCAACTAATCTGGTCAGTAGGCGGTGAGCCGGTGTGGCTCTACAGTGGGCCAACAAGGCTAGAGAGCATAGCAGAAGCATCAGCCATCCAAGGGGAGCTCTAGAGCAGGTTGCAGCAGCCAACGGTTGAGGCACTGCTAAGCCACTTAGGGCTAGGGGAGCAGCTGAGCAGACGTGCACTGCAGGCAAGCAGGAGCAGCGAACAATGGCCAACAAGCCAAGGGGAGCAGCTGAGCAGGCGTGCACTGCAGGCAAGCAGGAGCAGCGAACAATGGCCAACAAGCCAAGGGGAGCAACCGAGCAACATTGCAGAGTAAGCATTCAATTCTAAATCTCATGTTTATGATTTGTTATTTGTGGAAATGGAATGTTATGATTGGAGATTAAGACAGTTGGAAACAATTTTGTGATTTGTGAAATAGAATGTAGAGCAATAGAGAATCAGTAAGTTGAATAAATAATCATTCAAACCATCAAATCAGCCAAGGAGCAGTACTGCACTGGAGCAGTCCTGCAGCATGCTGGTGAACAAATGGGCAGTGGCCAGCTGCCAAGGGGAGCAGCATTGCATCAACATAAGCATCCCATTCTGATTTATGATTTGGGATTTGTGGAATGTTGTGATTGGAGATTTTGATAATTGAAAACATATTGTGATTTGTGAAGTGTGAATGTAGAGCAACGGAGCAAGTTGATTAGTTGAATCATTCATGAGACATTCTTTCCAACATTTAGAGAGTTGAAAATAATTTGTGATTTGTCATTTGTGAAATGTGAATGTAGAGCAATGGAGCAAGTTGATTGGTTGAATCATCTATGAGACTTTCTTTCCAACTTGATAACTTCATTAATGACATGCGAAGAGATTAAAGGTTTAAGGGCCTTAAGAATCTCAGTCAGCTTTCTATTAAGCTTCTCTAAACAAAAAAGCATGAAATCTACAAATTGGTATATTTGCTTCTCAAATTAGTATTGCTCTTACCGGTGGCGATGGCGAATGTTGAAAGAGTATTTTCTGTGATGACTCTTATGAAGAACTAGTTGAGAAATAGTAGGGGCGATCAATTCTTGAATGATTGTTTAATTACATTTATTGAATATGATATCTTCTTAAAGGTTATTGAAGAATATATAATCAAGTGTTTCTAAGGGATGAAAATGCGTAAAGTAGGATTCTAACTTTTATTACATATTTTGTAATCTCCCATTCATGTAAAACCTTATTTGAACTATTTGTATTGTACTTTTGGCAAATTTTGAACTTACATGTTGCAGCTACAATGTTATGAAACTATTGTACAAGGCTATGGAATTATGCACGTGAAGTGTGCATACCCATTGTAAACTTTCTAGATCTGCCATTACGTTGCGAGGCGTACGACTACACCATATGGGAGAAGGCGAGGTGGTAGGTTGTGAGTTAGTACTCCATATCCTACTCACACTACTCTGACAGTCTAAAAGGAGCTGTCTTAGAGATTAACTATGCGGTCCACACTGTCCACACGATGCTACCCTTGTCTAAGGTCTTAATCGTGTTGTGAAAAATCTAGGTATGCTAGTTGTGGTCTCTCCCTAGACCATCCCAGCTCACTAGCAGTCTAATGAGTACCCATGGTGGGTTCGTTCACTAGGTCGCTGCCATCCCTATCACCGTAGAAGCGCGCCTCCAACTGGTACAGGTGCACCTGCACCCAAAAGTACAGTCAACCAATAGGGAAGTACTCACACGACCACAACTACAACAAGATGTAGTAGCCGGTGAGGTTTGGCATGCCAGTAGCACACTTCAGCTATCGTACAAAGCCCTGTAGGTCACACATAGAACAACCTAGCCTTAGCTATACATTGGGACCTCCTGAGACTTGGCATCAACTAGAGACTCAGCGATGTGGTTGTAGCTAGGGTACACCAAGTCTCCCTACGTTGTAGAAAACATGATCCACCCGAATATGAAGTGCAAGTAAGCCACTAGGTGAGCCTCACGACATATGCAGGTGCATCTGTTGGTCATTTCTTGTACAGTCACAACCACCCATGTAGCACTCCAGAGAACTTATCCAGAATGGAATGACCAAATCAATGCAACATATTGCCTTTCAGTTGGGTGATCTAGCGAGTGGAACCACAGAACAACCCCGTATTGGTAGACCAGCGAGGTACACAATATCCTGTAGAGTGATGATCATCTCCCCCCCACCGGAAGTGAAACGTATGGGTCTCCGGCTTCCACCGATCAATGAGTGTCAATAGAAGCAACGAATCCAGTGCGAAGGACCATCCAATGTCCATCATCCTCACCATGGGTAGCTGTTAGAAATATGCCCTAGAGGCAATCATAGAGATGATGATATTTCGTTGTATCCATGATTTAATAAATGTTCCTTGAATATTGCCTTTGTGTTGATTAACAAGTATGTGACTTGTTTGTGAAACTCTTTACTTGTATGGTTATTCTAAAGTTGTCCCTAGTCGAAGTTCATGTGAGGACACACGTGAATAATGGATTAGCACATGTATCGGTTGATGACCATGTTTCACAGGTCATAGACATGGAGATGTCAAACCAATAATGTGGACACATGTTTAGAACATGGGGTTGGACCGACCCAACATGAGACATAACAATTATACTTATGGTTCTCTCTCTACACAATGTGTACGCCTTGTCCTTAGACACGAGATTGTCGCATGTACTTGAGATGTGAATCGACCTACTTAGGGGCTATCAAACGCTACTCCGTGGCTGGGTAGTTATAAAGATAGCTTCGAGTTTGTCATGAAGCATGCTGCGAGGCATGGTTAGTCGAGATGGGATTTGCCCTCTCTACAGAGAGATATCTCTGGGCCTCGAGTGATCGGATCCGAAATGCATGGCCATGCTACTTAAGGTTAAGAGTTAACCTAGTAAGGGATTCGGATCACAGGATCGAAAGAGTGGTCAGCTTGAAGCTCGACCAAATATCGTGAGGCAAAGGGATTGGCATGTACATAAAGTTGTGATGGTTCGTCCGATATGATCTTTGTGTATGTTTAGGAGTTGGCACGTCTTGCTAGAGGCGCTACCAACTATTGACCGAGTAGGTATACTCGCGTCATGTCTAAACATACGTGAACCTATAGGGTCACACACTTAAGGGTGAAGCCTAATTCGGATTGGATCCGGTTAGGCGGGTATTGAGTCCTAATGGGCCTCCATTCGTAGAAGCCCATTGTAAGGACGTCTATAAAAGGAGGGCAAGGGCGCAGGGGTTAAAGGGTGAATTCGTGACCTCCTCAAACCACGCCGCCACCCTCCCATGCCCTCGGTCGCTCGCGCGGATCTAGTAATCCGGCGTGCGTCGCTTCCTCCCGTGCGTGTGGATACTTTTGGCGTATTGCATCGTAGCGTTTGGGCGAACCGCAAGAGAGGAGTTGTACGTGGGGACGCCGCGACGTGGGCGAGGAAGTAGTACGACTACTCGCTCCGACGTCTTTGCATCAACTTAGTACGACTACTCGCCCGACGTCTTGCATCATTCCGCACTGCGCGTCTAGTGGTAAGACCGTGATCTATAAGCGCAGTGATCTTGGTTTACGGGTAGAAATTTTTAATTTGCGCTAGTGTAGCCTGCCCGTAGTCCTTCAGTAGCAACCTGGCCTGTTGTAGAACTGAAACATACTGATCATTGAGAGGCGGTCCTCCCAAGATCCCTAGAGAACAAAGAGGGCCGGTCCTTCACTGCTCGACCACGGTCAACAACGATGTTGGCCATTCCAGGATGGGTCTAGCAAGGTGCCACCCCTGAGACCGCCACTAGTAGCCATTCCTTATGGTACATAAAATAATATATCGGTGTCAAACGGTGTTAAATACAACTGACCACAACTAACAATAATCATGCTACATACATACATACATACATACATACATACATACATACATACATACATACATACATACATACATACATACATACATACATACATACATACATACATACATACATATTGCCTAAATTGCAATTTTCTTTTTGCGCTAGCTTGCTGCTTTGATTAAATGCACACTCATACTAATTTACTGTGATTACTACTAATTAATTATGATCAGTACTAATTAAATATAATTAGTGCTAATTAAATGTGATTATCGATTATTACAACTCTAATTAGGCATGCACAGTATGTACCAAATCATTATTTTCTATTTATTTCTGTAATCACATGAGACCAATAAATATACACATGCGGGTATACACAAAATTATTTTATCTATTTTTTGGCTTGTATTTCTGCAGCTATTTATAATAAATAAACATGACTATTTACAGAAACACATCCGTAACTAAACATAGCTACCTAACGTATTTCGTATTACAAAACCATAGTTACGCTAACGAAACGTTAGCGATATATTAAGCTTATTGCTTGCATGCGAATGAAGCATACCTTTTTTCGAAGGTATTCACCAGCTCCACAATGCTTCCAACTGTGAAAGCTTATAGCTGTGCTCTTGCTCGGCAACAATGCGACTCGTTTATTTTCTTTTCCTCCTTGGCTGTGCTCTCTCTCACTCAGCAACAATGCGACCATGGGCCACCTTTTATATACGTGTGCGTAGACAAAACATAATTAATGCGCTAATTAAATGAGAATATAATGTCACGTCGTCCCAGAAGCAAACCATGCGTGAACTCTCCCCGTGATTCTCTGGCCTAGCTGCATTGTACCCACGTGCACCTGCTGCCAAACGCCTACACCAGCGCCTGCTGCCCGTGCGCCCGTGCCCATGCGCTTCTACTGCCGCAAATCCCAGCCAGCTGCTGAGCCAAGGTAGCTCAGTAGCAGCTTGCCGAGCAGGAACAGCTCAGCATGCTGCCGCTGGGCTGTCCTGGCTTAACAGCGCATGCTGTCATGTTTGCACACCGCCCTACCATACACCCTCTACGATGGTGCGGTAGGTGATATGTGTCGCTTGTCGCACCTTTTGAGCTCAGAGAGGAGGTTAATTTTGCAAAAACAGATATTTAAAAATTGAGATTAAAAAAATTGCAACAGTATCGTACGTGTGAACTGTTCTCAATCTTACCCATGGTTGGTGCCATTAATCCGATTGACGGTTGTCCGTGACGTGCAGGCATCTGTTGGCCGCTGGGTCTGCAACACTACACGTTGTAGCAGCGCACGAGACTCGGCGTGACTTGTGGTTGAAGCATGCATGGTTTCATGCACGCCTGGAGCCAACTACCTACAGCATGCACGCGCTTATTAGGCCGGACATGCATGTATGTAATTAAGCGCAACTTTGAGAGTAAGTACAATAGTATAGCTAATTAGTGACTATAACATTTATCTATTTTATCTATAGCCTTCAAAAAAATAGTTTATATAATAAGATAGCTATTACAATAACTATTTGGCCTCACGTATAAGAGAGTGAAATGCATATTTTTACGTGCTATAGCTAGCTGTAATTTAGTAGCCAGCTTCCTTCTCTCTCTTCCTTTCTCTCTCTGTCACGTAAGATTTGGTTGATATTAGAGCAGTCCCAATGCATAGTTTCTAGAGGTAGTTTCCAAGAGTAATAAATTCTATTTTAGACCTAACCTCTCCAATGTATAGTTTCTATAGTAGTTTCCAAGTCTAGAAAAAATTAATGACCTTATGCATGCTTCACAAATAGAGCTTGATCTGTTGTAGCAAGAATATATGTAGCACTTACGTGGCCATAAATAATCTCCAATACACATAGCAGTCCATAGTAATATAGTTTGTAACAAAATAATTAAGCATTACAATGACGATAGAATTTAGGTAGCTGTAATCATAGTAATATATAGATAATATTTAGTTAATCGTTAGCGATTCGGTCTTGCTCTATGCTCCACGTGAACTCCAAGTGCATATCCAGAAGCTGCATCATCCCTGTATGTTCCGGTGGCACATTAACATTGAAGGCGAACTGCAAGGAAGAAAAGGATATATAGTGAATTTTCAGAATAAACAAGAATGGCGATAAAATTATGTGCATCTCTTAATATTAGCTGGTTCTGGAAGAGATTCAGTATATTTCATTTGACAGCTTTTTCCCTTGTCTTTTTAGCTTTCAATTGGATTAGTTTTTCTCCTTTCTCTGGGCATTCTAGCTAAGACAAAAGATATTCATGTAGCTAATCGGTTTATAGATGTCTCAGAAGTTTCGTTTTATACTCATTGCAATGCAAGGGCCTTGTTCTAGTATCATACAGTGGATTCTTATGCACAATTGTCATACAAAACAAAACAGTATGCGATTAATCGAACTTCACATGACAAAGATGGTACTAAGGACAGGAAAAGCTCACAACCAGCACCTCATCGGCTTATACAAATAGAACTCGACAAAAATATGTATGGAATGATGGATTCTCTAATACCCAAGCCCCCAATGCCATCAATACAAGGGAATCCACCGGAAGATAAAACAATGCAAAAGAACAATAAATTCACTGAATAACAAGGGCGAAAAAATATAGAGCAATCCAATAATGAAACCTCAATACTCGATTAGCGATCAATAAAATGAAAGGAACAGCAACACATTAATACCAGAAAGTGCTACGAATTTTCCACACCATAGTTTTTCCAAGTATCTAACCCTTTTTTGGAACATCTCTAGTTTTTCAGTTTCTAGATGTTTGCCAGGGTAGAAACATTGTCTTTTGCCAACAAATGAGACAAATGGAAATCACTTAGAGATGACATGGGGGCAAAGTACACAGAACGATAGAAGCCAATTGCCTTCGCATGTAATGTTGAACTTTCTAAGCACATCACCAAGGTTCAACACAATATAGCAAACAACAAGTTCCTGTAGCTCAGCACATCACCCTAATTCATCACAATTCGCAAAAAGGAACTGATCCAATGCACTAAATCAATAGCAAGATGCGCCACTGCGGGAGCACATCTGTGCCCATCCCCTCATCTTGGATCCAGCCGACGAGCTCGATTTCGCCACGCAGCGAAGAGAGGGAGCTCGCGCTCCGGCGGCAGATTCACGAGGGCGGTTGCTGCTGGGTTTTTTTTCTTCCTTTTCCTCTGGATTTCTGCTGGTGTCGGGGGAATGGAATGGCCGTGTGCTTCCGCCGCCCGGGGGGGGGGTCCGGCCGGCGAGGAGCTCGGCGCGCGCCGCCTCGCCCGGCGGCGAGTCCGCCCCTGGCCTCGGCCAAACTGTCTTCAGGAACAGAGACCTCTGCAGGGACGAGGTCAAGCATGCTGCGTTCCATGGCGCTAGATCTCCTCAACCTCCCCACTGTAGGATTCATGAGCAAATCAAATCGAATCAGTATACAGCATACTAACCTCTCTGCCGGCTGCACACCTCGACCATGGCGACATACGTGCAGCATCGCAGAGAGGCGGCGATGGCCTCTTCGCGGCCAAGTCGGGCGGCGGTCGGGCGTCATCGGGCGGCCTTGGCTGCCGAAGCGGCGAGCACGAGCGGCGCAGAATGGCGGCGGCGATCGTCGCGTCCGCTGCTCCGCCAAGCGGGAGAAGGAACGGAGGCGGAGAAATTTGGTCGAAAAGATCGACCGGGGAGGAGAAGCGCGCAAGATTTGGCGCGCGCGCGCATCTTGGATCCGGAGGAGGCGATAGAAGCGAGTCGTGTCTCCCAACGCTGTTTTCGTGGTTTCTTCATGTCTCGATTCGCGAGAGGACGTCGTTCCTTCACGTAGAAACGGTTTCTTCTTTCTGTACTCTCTCTCTACGTTAATTTTTTTGCCACATCAGCAAATTGCTGAGCTGTCATAGTAATTAAGATAGATAGAAACTACCATCAATGTCCCATTGGGACTGCCCTTATATTTGCTATAGTTTACTGACTAAATCTTATTGTACATAATCTGACGAGTCAGACAGTCGACCAGAAGTGTCGGCAAGCGTCACGTACTTGAGATTCGCATTGAGTTCTTTTCGGTTGCTGCGTTGTTTTTTTGAGAAAACGGTTGCTGCATTGTTGAGAGTTGAGATGAACAATAATGTCTTTCTAGATCTGACGCCCATTCTCTAGATTCAATTCTGCGCCACGTAAGCTTAAGCTCTCAGGTACGAATGGGGTGCACGAGGGTTTTTCTGCATAAAATCAAGCGTCCATGTGTAATTTAGAAAAACTATGGTGTTTTATCTAGCAGAAGAAGAGGTTTCGTGAAAATCGAGGACTTATATATAATTTCGAAAAAATAGGGGTTTTCTGCAAACAACTAATATGGTAGGGGTCTTTCTGCAAACATCAAGGACCTACACGTGATTTTTGCAAAAAATAAGAAGGCCTTTTCGCAAAGAAGATGACACGGAGGCACCCCGGCTTTAATATAGAAGTATACATGTTAGCGAGAATATCTGGCCTGTTGTGTATGGCACTGTTTATTCCGCGTGTACACGTATGTGAGGCTAACTAACTCTCTGATCTTTAGGCTTTATTAGCGGGCTCTCTAATCATGCACCGTAGGTGCCTTGTACCTATCTAGATATTCTGCCAATGCAACGAATATGTATGTACGATATATTACCAGACTCCTTTTTTTGGAAACTTGGGCCTATACAAGTCTTGATCCATAATAGACACCTCACCACTAGACTATATATATATATAGAGGGTTATTGGCTATTTTGTACATATACTTGAAAAGAGAAAACAATAAAGAAAGAACATGAGTTCTCCCTTCTATCTCTGTGTTTCAATCTATTATTTACATCATCTGTGTTTGATTATCTCTTTTGCATAGCAGAGAAATCGATCGGACTGAACTCGCTAGCGACGGTTCCTCAACACGTTATCAGCACGAATCGCTCCGTGGATCGCAAGGTAATCATTCATAGATTAAAACTGCATATATATCTAGATCGCTTTAGATTGTGCAGATTTTGCTTTCTAGATTAATTTCTACGGTGCAAATCCGCTCTAATCTACCGCGAGCAGACTTGAAGTTGCTGGCACAATGTCGATCGATAGATTACATGAAAAAGTAGATGTTGATTGCATTATAGATTGAAAAAAAGAAAAAAAAAATCTTGCACACAGTGAACACGCCATTGCCCCGCATACCGCCGCGCGTGAGCGCGCGCGCGCCCCGTATGGCGCCACACGGAGCGCCGCGGCCGCCGCCGCGCTCGATACCGGCTGCGTGCCCTCGCGATCGCCGCCGCGCCTCGATCGCTCGCTTCCGTGTCACACTACCGACCCCACACGGCTGCCCGCGCCAGACCGTCACCTTGGCTCCCGCGTCGCGTTGCTGACCTCGCATGGCCACCCGTGCCGGACCATCGCCTTGGTTCTTGCACCGCATTGCGTCATCGCCGGCTGCACTGGCAACCTCCCCGCACGAGCATTTAGTCGCGCGACCTGAGCCGCCGGTTCCTGGAGCGTCCGCACGCGCCTCCACCGTCGCTCGTCACGCAACCCGAGCAACCGGCCTCCTGATCCGCCGCCCGAACACCGCCGCCGCAGCACCTGCTTGCTCCACCGCAACGCACATCGACCGTCGGCTCTCCGCCCGAGCGACTGCCTCCCTGAAAGTGTGCCGCCGCCGTGTCGCGTCCCGCCACGCCCAGGCTGCTGGCTCTAGCCAAGCCATCGCCACTGTGAATAGAGGTTGGGGAAACCCTACCCCTTCCTTTGAATTGGCCGAAGTGGGCCATGGGATGGGCTGAAAATGGGCCAGGAGGGTTGGTCCAGGGGTCTACAGATTTTGCAAAAAGGCCCTCGAAGAATCAGAAAATTATGTGAAATTTTTTCTGAATTAAAAATTCGTGTATAAGCCCTCGAAAATTGCAAAATTCACTGAAAATTCATATTCCAGCATAAAAGGGCCTTGGAAATTCAAATTTTGAATTGTTTTTAGCATTTGAATCATGTTTAGTACTGTCATTATTATTTTCTATGTTTTATGTATTTATGTA
Source organism: Dendrocalamus sinicus (assembly GCA_036346575.1). Classification (NCBI taxonomy): domain Eukaryota; kingdom Viridiplantae; phylum Streptophyta; class Magnoliopsida; order Poales; family Poaceae; genus Dendrocalamus; species Dendrocalamus sinicus. The sequence goes on from CM070641.1 coordinate 22,482,816, forward strand.
CTATTTTGATTAGTCGTAATTATTTAAATTGCCTTTAATCACCGAAATTAACAATAAAATTTATAGGAAATGCATAGAAAATTCTGGAACATTACGAGAATCTTTTGTACCTTTGTCCAATTTATTTACCTGCGGTAGATCTATGCATGTTTACCGGTAGTAAACTTATATATAATCCTTTCATGCACATGTAGATGACAGGCATTATGAACCAGGAATTTGAGGAGCTGGCCCAGCATGGCCAAAACTACTTGACGTGTGCTTCCGATGTCGAGATAGTACTTGGAGCCAAGAAGCTCCGCTCTGCCATTAGAATTGGTGCACCGCAAGATGCCAAATTGACCCCTGAGGAAAATGATCAGGCACTCCACTTCCTCAGGCACCATCTCTATCTCACCCTCAAGAATAAGTACATGACAGAGAAGAGCGCAATAGCTTTATGGACTGCACTCAAGAAGCAGTTTGAGAAGCTAAAGTACACCATCCTTCTTCAGGCAGAGCAAGAGTGGATCCGACTGAGGTTTGCTGATTTCAAAACGGTCGAGGAGTACAATTCTGCTCTGCACAGAATTTGTACCAATCTTCAACTTTGTGGTAAGCAGATCACAGATGAGCAGAAGATTGAGAAGACCCTATCCACCTTCCACCCCCAATGCAGTGCAGTCTGCACGCAACTATCGTCAAGACGGCTACAAGGAGTATGCCGAATTGACTGATATGATGCAGGTTGCATAGGCTCAGAATGAAGTTTTCTGCAAGAATTTTGTCGCACAGCCACCTGGGAGCTCCGTTGGCCGTGAAGCCAACGCGGGGAGCTACAAGGTGTGAAAGAGCATAATGAAGAAAAGGGGAAGGAAGGGTAAGGCCCCAGCCCAGAAAGGTAAGTCAGATGCTCCATGTGAGAATAATGCAAGCAAGCCAAAGCGGGACGGCAAGCCCTATAGTCAGCAAGACCAAACCTATGGCAAGTGGGGGCACTGGTCACGGATCTATAAAGAACCGCAACATGTCGTCGATGCCTTCCAGGCTAAGAAGAAGAAGGATGGCAAGGGGCAGCATGAAACCCACTTTGCTTCTGTTAAGGTGGAGAGTTCTGAGAAGCTGCCTGCACCGATAGAGGTTGACTCCATGCCAACAGCAGCACCCCCTCTTGACATTGCAACTGCCGTCGCCATGATTTCTCTCGAAGAGCGTATCACCCCCGAGAAGATAGCAGCTGAAGTCTCTGACTTCTTAGCAGATTCAGTCTAATGTACAGAATGCATTTAGACTTTAATTGTCATTCATTTTATGTGTAGAAAGAATAAATTAGATTTTGCATGGATGGTACTCAAACAATTTTATTTTCTCGTGATGGTTGGATGATCTTGAATAATTTATTCATTTATTCAGTTTATAATGGCATGATATGTTCTGATATTGAAGTATTTTATTTATGTGTTGATTGCCTTCTACTACATATTAATAAAATACTTTATATTAGAACATGTGTGGCGCTCTATGGAGGAAGTGTGCTTAGCCAACAGCGGCACAATGAATACCATCTTCAGAGAGACAAAATTCTTTCAGTTGATTAGTAAGAATGCTAGCAGCCTTACAACAATCGCTGATAGTGATGCTTGTATAATAGGTTCAGGAAGAATCATAATTATACTCCTAATGGATACAACTTTGGTCATCCAAGTAGCCTTATTGCACCCAGAATCGACTAGAACTCTCCTAAATTTCAAGAATATTCGCGCTAATGGTTTCCATGTTGAGACTGAAAAAGAGTATGTTAAGAAATACCTGCTCATTACAAAGCGTGAAGCAATTAGAAAAGGGTATTAGAAAAAACTTCTTTCATTAGAAACTGGGCTATACTACACTAATATCAAGGCACTTGCAGCCTATACTGCCCTGAAAATAATATTTAGAAGCTCTGAACTCTTTTGTCTCTGGCATGACAGATTAGGCTATTCAGGTCTTAAGATGATGAGAAATATAATTAACAATTCATAGGGACATAATATTAATGTAAACAGTTTCCCGAATCACGAAGATTTTGTATGCCCCACATGTGCCACGGGGAAATTAATTATTAGACCTACTCTGAAAGTGAAGGATGAAGTCCCTACATTCCTAGGGCGCATCCAATAAGATATTTGCGGTCCCATACAGCCACTATCAAGGTCATTGAAATATTTTATGGTGCTTATCGATGCTTCCTCGAAATAGTCGCACGTATGTTTATTGTTTACAAGAAACCATGCTTTCGCAAAGCTGATCTCACAGATAATTTGCATTAGAAATATTTTCCCTGATCATCACATAAAGTCCATCAGGATGAATAATGTCGGAGAATTTACTTCAAAGGCATCTGGTGATTATTGCATGGCAATGAAAATTATAGTTAAGCATTCTGTACCGCATGTCCACACCTAGAATGGAGTAGGAGAGGCATTAATCAAGAGAATTAAATTTATTGCCCGACCACTTTTGCAGAATTGTAATTTACCAGCTATATGTTGGGGACACGCAGTTCTGCATGCATCAACTCTCATTAAATTTAGACCATCGGCATACAACATCCATTCACCTATGCAACTAGCGCAAGGGTTAGCACCGAAAATTTCTCATCTCCAGAGATTTGGATGCATGGTTTATGTTCCTATACCTACTCCACAACGTACTGCAATGGGTCATCTCTGAAAGGCTAGGATATACGTTGGTTGTGAGACAACATCCATAATTAGGTATTTAGAATCCATGACAGGAGATTTGTATACTGTCCATTTCACTGATTGCATATTTGATGAGGATGGTTTGCCAATATTAGAGGGAGGAAATCAACCCCTTGATAAAAAATGTTGGGAAATTACGTGGCAAGCCATGGGAATCCATGCACATGACCCGCGCACTAGTGAAACAAATAAAGAAGTCCAGAAGATCATTGACTTCCAAGCATTAGCAAATCAACTGCCTGACACTTTAGTGATTTAAAAAGCGTGACCAAGTTGCATGTGCCTGCACACAATGCACTGGAGAGGGTTGAAACACCAAAGAAAGTTGAACTACCAGAGGCCTCAGAATAAAAGGACGAGAACTCCGGCACCTCGAACCCTAAGTAACTGGGGACGCCCGGTGAAAAAGGATAAGAAGGACTTAGACACAGCCAATCACTGAAGTTCCTTAGAACCAGAAGGGGAGCCAGTTGGGACCTAGTACCAGTATGATACCTTCAGAAAAGGGCATACCGGATCTGAACATTCGCATAGAGGGAGAAATCGGCATGGATATGTGCACACACATCAGAGTTGAAAAACTAAAGGGACTCGCCACCGCAACTGGAAGGAGCGGTGAACAAGTAGAAGCACAAGAAGAGTCAACTCATGATGAAATAGCTATAAACTATATACACACGGGGAGAATCCATAAATAGGACAATAGCAAATGTTGATATCTACTTTACAAAGAAAATTGCCACAATCATCGATTTTGATCCAGAACCCGCATCGCTCACTGAATGTAAGAAAAGATCAGATGGAAAGATTGGAAAAAGACAATAGAAATTGAATTATTATCGCTGAACAAAAAAGAAGTGTTTGAACCTGTAAGTTGTACGCCTCCCCATATGCACCCTGTAGGGTGTAAGTGGGTATTTATTCGAAAGAGAAATGAAAAAAATGAAATTGTAAGATACAAAGCAAGGCTTATTGCACAAAGTTTCACTCAACGTCTAGGAGTTGATTATGAAGAGACCTATTCACCAGTCATGAGTGGTATTACATCTATATACGTAATCTCAATGGCAGTAAACCTGAATTTAGAAATCAAATTGATGGATGTGGTAACTGCATACTTTTATGAAAACTTGGATTTGGAAATTTATATGAAGGTACCTGAAGGCATTCCTGTCCCGAACCAAGACAAAGCAAATAGAAATCTGTATAGTGTAAAGCTCAGTAAATCACTGTACGGACTTAAGTAATCAGACAGGATGTGATATAATTGCTTAAGCGACTTTTTATGCAAGAAAGGCAAAACAAACAATGAAGATTGTCCCTGTATATTTATACGATGATTCCAGAATGGATTTTGTATAATTTCAGTATATGTAGATGATCTGAATATCATCGGGACCATGGAAGATGTAAAGGAAGCAAAGTTCTTACTTGGAGTTAGAATTTGAAATTAAAGATTTTGGTAAAACCAAGTATTGCTTAGGCCTGCAGCTCGAGCAGGTCCCTGAAGGAATATTAGTACCTCAGTCAGCCTACGTCCAGAAGGTGTTAGAAAGGTTCGGCTTTGAGAAAGCATACCCATCGAAAGTACCGATGACCGGGAGATCTTTACAGCAAGAAAAGGATCCGTACCAACCTAGAGAAGAGGGGGAGGAAGTCCCGGTACCAGAATTCCCATACTTAAGTGCAATAGGAGCACTTATGTATTTAGTGAACTACACTAGACTGGACATTGCATTTGCCGTAAACCTATTAGCACAGCATAGTGTAGAACATACCAAAAGGCATTGGCAGGGAATAAAGGACATCGTCCAATACCTCCAAGGAAGTAAGGACCTTGGGTTATTCTAAGAAAGAACCAAGACCTGAATATAACTGGCTATGCAGATGCAGGGTACCTGTCAGACCCGCATATCGCAAGGTCACAAACAAACTATATATTCTTGTGTGGTGGAACTGCAATTTCATGAAAATCGTCTAAACAAAGTCTTGTAGCGACTTTGATGAGCCACTCGGAAATCATAGCGCTGTACGAAGCAGCATGAGAATGTGCTTGGCTTCGACGAATGATTCACCACATCCAGTAGTCATGTGGGATGAATATCATGCAAACTCCCACAATTATCTATGAAGATAATGCAGCTTGTGTTGCATAAGTACAGATGGGCTACGTGAAGAGTCATCTCACAAAACATATCAATCCAAAGTTCTTCTATGCTCATGAATTGCAAAAGGTAGATGAAATTAAGATACTGTATACTAAGTCTCGTATACGCGATCAAAACCTTAGCTTTTCCTACACGTGACGAAAAAGTCTCGTAACTCCTCACCTCATCAGCACTTCAGCTCCAACAATGTTTCTGTCTCCCAACTTCTTGTCTATCCATCCTTTTCTGAAGTGCTGGATGTACCTTCGGTTCTTCTCCATTATTCAGATAGATACCGTAGATGTAGTAGCTTGATCATTTCTAGATAATCAGGTGTTGATCTGTTGTTCCATTTTAGAGGATGCTTGGTACAGCTCATACTCCTAGCTTCTCTTTTAGATCTTGTAGATTTGTGACAAATACTCGTTTTCCAAAACCTCTAGATTCAAATTCTCGCGAGAAGTAGAGTAGAAAATAAACTAGTAAGGAGAAGTAGGGTGGATTTTGGTGGGAGCTGGTCACATGATTTAAAATTTCCTCGAGTTCAGGAAATTACGCATCAAATGCCATCCATATACCCCATCAACTCTGTCGTACCCCTTTGAGCTCATTTCTTCCTCGCGTCGGGTAGAGAAGAGGAGAAACATGCGGGCGACGCATGACTCCAACCAGCTTCCTCGATGACTCCGTCGAGCACCAGCAACCTTAGCGACCGCTCTGTCTCTCTCCTTCTTTGAAGGTTAGCATCTGCCTCAGCCTCCTCCCTTGATCTAAACCCTAACCGTCGCTGGCCTCAGACCCAACCTCTGCCGCCATCACTGCTCCCGAAACTCTAATAACCCCCAACTCCGTGCTCAGCTACAACCTCACCGAGTGTCATGACCGTCTGTAACCCCAACAAGGTCGAGTCCCTCACCTACTTCGAGGACCAGCGCTTCGGTTACATGTAGCTCAATCATGGTTTGCAATTTTACCAAAATTTTGGAATTTTTGTTTCTTTCACTATCCCCCGAAATAATTTCAATTCGGCCAACATATTTCATTTTAGTTTAAATTTGGAAGTATAAAGAGCTATAAATGCCCGCACTCAGCAGAACAAACTAACTAGCCCAGTGGCAAAGCTCATGCCAAGCATTCAAAGCAGCCTGGGATCGAATCCCTCTTCTAACGATGAATTTTTCCATATTTTCTTGCCCTCCACACATTTGTGCAGTTGTTCTTTTACTTCTTATCTATGGCTAGCATGATATGTTCTGCTTCCATATCCTTCTCCGCATTCTACCCATACATGAGATTTGCAATAAAAAGAGGAAGTAAGGTTCCAGTGCTTTGCTACGACATTACTCAAAACAAGCCCCCACCTTTGACAAAAAAAAAATACATTTCATACTTCTACACATGAACATGCCAAGGGCACCTAGGTTGCTCACACTTCACGATGTTCTACTGTTAATTCAATTTGACAACCCTGAAGGTCCTCTGCATTGATAGCATTCACAGTTTGACAACATCCTAGAATCATAGCCATCATTCACAACTACGCCATCTGCATCGTATCTATTCCAACCATCAAGCACTGGCGCATCGGGGATATTTGCATCATTTGAACCGTCGTCCTCATCCTCATCCTCATCCTCTTTCAATACTTGTTCTTCGGCGTTGGCCCTCTAGTCTTCACACTCAAGTCATCCACTATGAATTCAATGTCATCCCTTTCATCCACTTGTCTGCTAGGTTCAACATGCTTATCTTCAACAACAACTGCATCTCCACTACCATCCTTTGTCCCACCATCCTCAACTTCTACCTACATACCTGCACTACTCTACCCCACTTCACGGTCACTTCCAACTGTACTTGCACTCTATTTCACATGGGCCTACACCAATAGGACACATTCATAGCCATGACGCCTACACATTTCCAAGTAGATCCTCCATGACTTGTTCTCTCCATGGGCCTTAACTCCCAACGGATGATTTCTGCAGAATGACTCCACAAGCATTTGATAGTAACACCATATATTGTTGGTCCAGCGAGATACTATAAGTCAGTCACAATATAACACATCCCCGATTTCAAGATTGTCCAGGTATGAGTGAATTAATGTGGTGTGCGCAAAACAGCTCAAATCAGCCCTACGCGTTTCCTCCCGCTTGGGGGTCATAAGCGCATCACGTACCCTATTCCTTTTTGCTCCTGTCTCTTGCACGTATACCTCCCTTACTTTTTTGCACCACTCGCTCTCGTATTCTAAAAGCCACTTCTTTCAACTACTACTATTTATTTTCAACCAGATACAGTTAGCCACAGCCAAAAGGTATCAACAGAAGTCAATATGAAAGCCCTCTAAGTTGTGCTCTCCAAGGGAACAATCGGACGGACAGATTTTCAAGGTGACATGGCACAACTACAAACAAGATTAAGAGCTAGTTATTGCAATTAGTGGCTGCATATATAAGCTGATCTGATGCAAATCTAGGGCACTAAACTTTGATCCAACGGGCATAGTTATTTGAGATGATGTGGTTGTATCTATGGCACTAAACTTTGATCCGATGGGCATAGTTATTCAAGATGATGTGGCACACAGTGAAATGAAAGAAAGAACTTTAGTTGTGTTTCGAGAAAATCTACGTAAATACTTTACTGAAATTGGCCCATTAGGGACTTTGTCCCACAAGATTTTACTAGCATAGTTTAGTTTCATATTGTTTATCGAATCATGAAAGGTTCCTCCTCTCTATATATAAGAGGAGGATAGGGCTCTCATTGTATACATCACGTCTATATATTGACAAAATATCAATAAAGAGAGGTCATAGGGACTACATCTTGTGTTGTTGTTTATCTACTTTTCATTCATGTGTGATTGTCCGCCACCATCTTTAAGAAATTGTTGTTAGTGGGGATTACTTGTTTAGTATGGTAGGATGAGTTCGCTGGAATTTAGAAAAGTAAGAACTCCTCTATCATGGTTTGCGCCCAGCGAAAAAATAGCCTCGACTTGACAGCGGTTTGTCATCCACACCAACCTCTCGAACCTTGATAGTCAGGAAGTGTTAAACTATTGATTTGCATCTTTTCATGCGATCTTAGAAGAGAATCCAAATGTGAGAGATCGTCTGTACTTGAATGCACACTCTTTACCTCCCCTTTGGGCGCTAAAAACTTTTCAAAGTTTGAAATTTAAATTTCATCCAAAGCTTACTTAATTTTTCTATTGAAATAAGAACATATATGAAACCCTATTCAAAGAAATAATTTAAAAAACATACTAAAGGGAAATTGGCAAAAACAAAAGGAAAACTAGAACAAAGCTATAAAAAAACCCCTTGCAAAAAAAGAAAAACAGGAAGCGAAGCTGAGCATGGGAAAAGCTTCACACAATGAGAAACATGATACATAATAGGTACAGAGCAATGCAGAACTAGAAAAAAAATTCAATGAGTGTAATAATTGTATAGTCTTATACAACAGTTTCAGAACATCACGGATCCAATATGTAAGTTTAAAATTTGACAAAAGTATCATATAAATAGTTCAAATAAAATCTTATATGAACAGAATAACTGTTCCCATAAGATCTTGCACATAAATAATTGAATAAATTGCATTTTGCACGGGTAACTTGTCGCTTATTTCACTTTACATAAAGGGTTAACACATATTTTCACTTTACACTAGGCGGATTAAATAAAATTTCGTTTTGCACTAGCCTAACCTTATTTGGCTCAAACCAACACTACATAATGACAAGTTGATATACATAATTTTGATGGCTTTTTCCCCTCAATTTGATTGCCTTATTTAGGACTAGAATTGATTGGCTAGTGCAAAGTGAAAGTATGAGTTAACCATGATGCAAAGTGAAATAAGTGACAATTACTCGGTGCAAAGTGAATTTATTGTAAATAATTCAAATTTGCTAACTAAAGAACATATCCACCATGTGAACTGTTTACATAAATGGCACTGTAGTTATTTTTTTTAAAAATTTAGCCCTAGACATTTATTTTTACAAACCTATCCCCCTTCTTGAACTCAGCAGTCGTAGCAACACGCCTACCACACTATAGGAGCTCGACAGATGCTGCTTAGCTATAATGGTAGCAAAAGATGTTGAGCCCCCTCTGCGGCGTGAAAGCTACCAAGCCCCTGTAGTGGTAGCAAATTAAATGGCCTTGATTAGCGCTAATTAAGTATGATTAGTACTAATTAATTATGATTAGTACTAATTAATACACACTAATTAAATAGAGGGCATTAAATGCATGGCCGGTGTCGAGCCAAGCTCAGGTAGGTCAGTAGGTTAGCTTGGCAAGTATCTGTCGAGCTTGATAGATATAAAAAGAGGGCTAAATTTATAAAAATAGGTGTCTAAGACTAAATTTGGAAAAAGTTGTGTGAACAGTTCCACTGTGTTCCTCCGACCTTAAGGGTGTGTTTGGTTCCAGGGACAATAGGGGATGGGACGAGGTGATCTCAGATTTGGACCTGTTTGGATTGGAGTCAGCAGGGACAGAGTCCATCCCCTTTAGGAAATATCCCAGGAATATTCCCCTAAATTGAGGATGCCCCATCCCTAAAAAATGAGGGGATGGGCTCGTCCCTCTTCCTCGCTACCTGCCTCCAATAGTGTGTTTGGTTACAGGGACAATAGGGGATGAGGATGGTTCCATCCTTAAAAACAGGGATGAATTCATTCCATTCTTACTTGACTCCAAACCAAACACACCTAGGTGCTGGTGCACACCCGTAACCTGCTAGGTCCACCCATGGTACAGAGGGACGCAGCCGGTCCGGCCCCACCCCGGGCAAAAAAATAAAAAAAACCGGTACACGCTATCGTTCAACGACCCGAAACGGTGTGCCTACCGAGGGGACTGTCGAGAGGGTCCTAAAACTTTTCGCAAAAATTTCAAATTCCTAAACGGTCGGCGGTGCAAGGCGGGCCTCGGCGAACGGCGACGGTGAGATGGAGACGGCCTCCTCCGGAGGCGGCGGCAGCGGCCAACCGCGGGGTGTAGGGTTGGTGGAGGTGCAGGCGGCGGCGGCGGCGCTGCAGCGGTCGGAGGTGTTCCACGTCGTGAAGGAGCTCCTCGGCTTCGTCCTCTACATGCACCACCAGATCCCCTCGTAATCCCCAATCTCCCTCCCTCCCTCTCTCTCTCTCTCAAATGTTGGAAAATGATCGTTACTGTGAAGGATTTAGTGGGTTTGGTATGCATAGGAGCTTCTCGGGTATAGTCGAGCAACTGATTGGGGTTCAAATCTCATTTTTCTTGCATTTAGGGTGGTGCTGGGCTCCGCATTTGGTCAGTTTGGAGTGGATTGGGACAATTCTTCCTGGCTAGGTCAGAGCAATCTTCGTGCGTATGGATCTAATTAGGGTTCGTGTTGACTGGGTTTTGCTATGGATCAATTTGCGCGCCTGTTTCTTTGATTCTGCTAGAGAACAGCTTGCCCGCTTGGGAAATGCGAACCTAGTTAGGGTTTGGATCGAGTGGCTGTAGTGGATTCTGTTGGGTTCTAGGTTTCTTTTAGGATCTCTAGGGTTAGATCTAGCGGGGTACTCTTTCCTTTTCTCTAGACTAGGGTTCTTGTTCTTGGTGTTCAACCGAGAGGAGAGAGGGGACTAACCATCGGACGTGGAAGAAGTAGAGGTGGCCATCGGTGACGGTTGGTGAAGAGCGGCGGCTTCGCGGCGGCGTGTCCCGGATGGCGGCGAGTCTGGCGGCGCGATCCGGAGAGGCGAGGAGCGGTGGAGCTTTCCGTCGCCTGGGCGCTTCCTCTAGATCGGTTAGGGTTTGGTGAGCCGGCGGCGCACGGTCAACCTCGTGATGTGTGCCGCCGGCCTCCACCTCTTTTATATAGCGCATGCGACAGAGGCCCACGGCATTAGATCTTTGGGCGCCCCGATCGGCGCGATTAAGGGAGGATTTGGCCGTTGGGCGAGATCCCCGAGATCAATTCTAACATTCTCCCTTGATCTCAAACTTTACTTTATCTTTAATTACTTTTGACTTTACACATTCCATCACGATTAGTGCATAGAACATGTCTCATCGTCACGGTCAATCGCCGATAGATTCAATGACTACAATGCACCTCTCTGCTCGAAATAGTTACTTTAATCTTTTGGGCCATCTTTTAGTCCAGAATCATAGGCTTTCCCTTAAACCCATGCCGGCTACATGTTCTCTCGAACACGTTGGGTGGTAAGCCTTTGTAAGCGGATCCGCTAACATCTTTGCGGTACTTATATGCTCTAGACTTATAATTTGATCCCGAACTTTATCTTTCACAACATAGTACTTTATGTCAATGTGTTTTGGCAAAGACCACTTGACTTATTGTTGTGGGCATACGTTCTCTAGGGTTCATTATCGCGATACAACTTAAGTGGTCTATTGATGTCGTCAACCACTTTTAAACCGGGTATGAACTTCTTTAGCCGATTCACCGCCCTGTTGCCTCATAACATGCTACAAACTCGGCATACATTGTGGACGATGTAGTGACGGTTTGTTTTGAGCTTTTCCACGATATAGCTCCTTTAGCGAGTGAACACATATCCGGATGTAGACTTTCTATCATCTCCCGCAAAATCGAATCAGTATACCCACTATATGGAGTGAATCGATCTTCCGTATGTCATCATGAGGCCTTTTGTTCCTTGCAAATAACGCAAGACTTTCTTTATCAATTTCAATGTTCTATTCGAGATTGCTCTGGAATCGCCAAGTAACCCGGTAACAAATGTTAAGTCGTGTGTGCACACTTGAGCATCTTGTAAGCTTCCGACAGTGAAGCATATGGAACCGCTTTCATTTAATCGAGCTCGATTGGTTCCTAGGGCATTGAAAATCCCCATATCTCGCCCTTGACTATAGGTGCAGGTGAAGGACTACTTTTATGCATACCAAATTTCTTTAATACTTTTTACTGTATGCCTTTTGTGACATCCCAATATCCCCTTGTTTCTATCTCGGTGAATTTCGATCCTAGAACGAATGAAGCTTCACCAAGATCTTTCATATCGAAGTTTGAGGACAAAAACTTCTTTGTCTCCGATAGTAGACTAACATCACTACTAGCTAGTAGGATATCATCCACATCTGAGATTAGGAAGATAAACTTCCCATCTTTAAACTTTGCATAAACACAGTTGTCCTCAACATTCTCTTTAAACCCAAATTTTCTTATTGTCTTGTCAAACTTCAAGTACCACTTGTCTTGAAGCTTGCTTTAACCCATAAATTGATTTCTTTAGGCGGCATCCCATTCTTTCATTTTCTTCCACGACAAAACCTTTCGGTTGTGCCATGTAAACATTTTCCTCCAAATCCCCATTAAGAAATGCCGTCTTTACATCCATCGATGTAACTCTAAATCATAATGTGCTACTAATGTCATTATGATTCGAAGGAAACTTTACATGAGACCGAGAAAATGTCTCATTGTAATCAATCCCTTCTCTTTGCGTAAATCCTTTTGCCACAAGTCGCGCTTTGTATCTTTCTACATTCCCTTGGGAGTCATGCTTTGTCTTGTAGACCCATTTCTGACCCTCTTTGTTTGGCTCCTTTAGGAATAATTTCCAAGTCCGAGACTTTATTAGTCTTCATGTACCTCATCTCCTCTTCCATGGCCTCAAGTCATTTGTAGGAATTTTCGCTTCTCATGGCTTCTTCAAATGAGGTGGGATCATCCTCCATTTGAAATTCCTCTGTATGATAAATCTGATAATCATCGAAATAGTGATCTTCTTACTCTTTGAGACCTCCTGGGCCTCCTCATTTGGTACATCTCTTGTTTGAGGTTTCTGTTGCTCCCCTCATCCGTGGCAATAGGTTCTATATGATCTGAAGAACAGGTTCTTCATTCTCATTCATTGTTGCCACGGAGGAACAATAACAGTCTTGGCACCACAGTTGTCTTGCACCGTCGGTGCAAATGGCGGCGAGTAGTGTGAAGAATGGCTCTTGAATCATCGGAGTGGGCGCATACACCCGCTTCTCTTCAAGGTCAATCTCTCGAGCTACCATGCTCCCCTCATCATTTCATCCTCTAAGAAGACAGCGTGTCTCGTTTCTACAAACTTTGTGTATCATGTCGGGACGGAGAAACGATAACCTTTTGACTTTTCGGGTAGCCAATGAAATGGCAACTTCATTTTGGGATCAAGCTTCCCAAGGTTTGGGTTAAATACTTTAGCCTCAGTGAGACTCCCCACACACGGAAGTGGTTTAGTGAGGGAACTCTTCCTGTCCACAACTCGTACGGTGTTTTGGGCACCGACTTACTAGGCACTCTGTTGAGAATATGAATGGCGGTTTTCAACGCCTCCATCCATAAACTCAATGGGAGTGTGGAGTAGCTCATCATACTCGCACCATATCCATCGAGTGCGGTTGCGTCTTTCAGCTACTCCATTTTGCTGAGATTCGCCCGGCATGGAATACTGGGCCACTATGCCATTTTCCTGTAAAAACCTTGCAAAAGGTCCAGGAACTTGTCCATATGGGGTATGTCGACCGTAGTACTCCCACGATCGGATCGGACTATCTTAATCTTTAAATCGTGTTGGTTTTCAATTTCAGCCTTAAATATCTTGAATTTATCCAAGGCTTCATTTCTTTCTTTGATTGGATAAATATATCCATAACGGGAGTAATCATCCGTGAATGTTATGAACGAGTCATAACCATCCACACTTTTCACAGGAAAAGGACCACAAATATCTGTGTGAATAATTTGTAGAACTTCTGTGCTTCTTTTGGCGTCTTTCTTAATTTTCTTTACATGCATTCTCTGCATTGTATTGAGTCGAGAACTCTAATGGAGGAAGAATATCATTCTTAACTAGTCTTTCTATTCTCCCCTCGAAATATGGCCTAAACGCAGCGATTGCCATAATTTCGACGACGCATCTAGAGTTCTCTTTCGTTTCTGTTTACATTCGTGAGACGAGGATTCATTCACTTCGCACGCGATGTTCCCATTATCGCATACGACATTCACATCAATGTTCTCACTTTTCTTACCATTATCATCTTTAAGTAATCGGACAGTTCTTCTTGTAGTGTCCGTCTTTTAATGATGAAGACAACGATCTTTGTCTCTTGCAAACTTATTCTGTTGAGGCTGATAGACAGGGGCTTTTCCCTTGTTCTTTGAGAAGGAGTTACTGTTGAAGTTCTTTTCTTGTTGTCCTTCACATAGTTGATAGAACCACCATGTGATGTTTTAATACTTTCCTCCTCTTGCACACACATAGCTATGCACTTTTCTATGTCCCATTTTGGTCTATCAATGTTGTAGTTGACAACAAAGGTGTCAAACTCTTTCGGCAAGGAAGCAAAACCAAGTGAATAAGGAACTCATCCTTGAGAGCCAAAACCATTGGTTTAAGTTTAGATGCCAAGTTGCTCATCCTAAGAATGTGCTCTCTTATGCCATTGCCACGCTGAATACCTTCTGTCTTTACATTGCAATTGCTTAATTAGTCAGTGTAGCATAATTCTTTGAAGAGCCATGAACTGACTCTTTATTTTATCAAGGTACTCTGTGATGTCACACTCTGCGATTGAGCCCACATTTGCGAGCTCAATCGTGTTCTTTATCACGACCAAACATTTCTTGTTGGCGGTGACTCCACTTTATGATCAAGATCATATGACATTTTTTTGGGGAGTATAGTCCTCCTGTCAGTCTCACAAACAAAGATCGACCTCATTTTCATCCTCACCGGTGCCACGGGCTCATGGGACACGGTGTGGTGACACAATTCATATACAATGAGAACAATTAAACATTAATAACAAGAAAATTATATGCCTTATTTCCAACGTTGGTCAAAAATACGACATACAATTTAAAACAATTTTATCTATACATTAAATCTACATCACCGTTAGCGAAATAGAAATAATACATAAATCATCAATTAAAAATTTATAATCTGTTATTATCAACGTTGGTCGAAAATAACAATATCATAAATCTCTGAAATTATCTATATTTTTCAAAATTAAATTCTCCGTTGGTTCGAATTTAATAATGAAAATTAATCAACATTCACTTTTGCAATGAAAGCGTAATTCTCTATTTTTGAAGCATCTTCTATACTTTTCTATTCTGTCAAAATATTAGTTGGTTCAATTTTGTGATTTAATTTAGCAAAAATTAGCCAAATTATCAATTAAGGTGCTCTTGAAAAACAATTAACATGAAATTATTCTAAAATAATTCATTATCTGAAGCACCATTCTTGTACTCAACAATCTCTGGAAATAATTAACACGTTGGTGCAAAAATTTACAGAGATTTTGGTTCAATTTTCATTCAAATTCAATCAAAAATGCTTCGAAATTAAATAAACACTCTTTTTCCGGGTTTACTTGTTCAAAATTCCATTTCGGCCTGGCAGCCTTAACTGCCACCGCGCGCGCCTCTTTCTCCCGCGGGCCCAACAACCGGCCCATTCCTTTCGGCTCGGCCAATCGGCGAAAGAATGGCCGTCCGATCTGACGGACGGCGATCCATCTTGTGAGCAAACCAAAGGCCCCAACCCTAACCTGGGGCATTGCCCCTTGCTCCACCCGCAAAAACGGCGCGGCGGCTCATGAAGCGGTGGCGCGCGGCGGCGCTCGCGGCGGCTCGCTCGCGGACGGAGGCGCAGCGCGGCGGCGGCGCGCGGCAGCGGCGGGCAGCCAGCAAAGACTCGAAGGGCGCACCCGCAGCGGCTGCGCGCACCATCGGCGGCGGCTCAGCGCGCAACAAGCGGCGTGGAGTGGTTCCAGCGGAAGCGGCGGCGGCCCGCGCAGAATGGAGCGGCGCGGCGACGGCGGCGGCACCAGAAGAAGCGACAGCGCGACGGCGATGCGCCATGGCGCCCGCAAGCGGTGGCGCCCGACGTTCCCTTTCCTCTGTCTTTTCTTTTCTTTGCCGATTTCTCGGTTGGGGATTCTTTTCTTTTCTTTTCCGCATCTAGATCTACTCCTAGATCTTGCTCGATACCATTGTTGGGTTCTAGGTTTCTTTTAGGATCTCTAGGGTTAGATCTAGCGGGTACTCTTTCCTTTCTCTAGACTAGGGTTCTTGTTCTTGGTGTTCAACCAGAGAGAGAGGACTAACCGTCGGACGTGGAAAAAGTAGAGGTGGCCATCGGTGACGGTTGGTGAAGAGAGGCGGCGCTTCGCGCGGCGGCGTGTCCCGGATGGCGGCGAGTCTGGCGGCGATCGGAGAGGCGAGGAGCGGTGGAGCTTTCCGTCATTGGGCGCTTCCTCTAGATCGGTTAGGGTTTCGGTGGGTGGCGGCGCACGGTCAACCTCGTGATGTGTGCCGCCCGGCCTCCACCTCTTTTATATAGCGCATGCGACAGAGGCCCACCACATTAGTGCTGGACGCCCCCGATCAGGGCGCGATTAAGGGGGGAGGGGATTTGGCCGTTGGGCCAGATCCCCTGAGATCAATTCTAACAGATTCGACCATTATATGGATTTGAACTGTCCCCGGAATTAAAGTACTGGTGGGATTGACTTGAGCAATTCACAGGGTGGTGATTTAAATGGGGTTTAGTTTGGTCATTAGTTGCTTGCTTTTTCCTTCAATTTTGGGAGATATTTTGTTCTGAATTGTGGTCTTAGCTTGTGCATGCTCTGTTAGCTGAATGTTGCTCGTTATTCCCTTATGTTAACTGCTGAGATATTTTATTTGGACCTTGTTATTCTCTGTGGTGTGCTCCCTGGTCGTGTTGGTGCAAGTGTGGCGGAACTTTTATATACTTTTATTCTCATGTTTTTACCAATCAAATGGAAACAGGGTTACCCTGGTAGGGGAAAAAAGCTTGTGCATTTATTTAACTTCTTAAAAAAATGACTTTTCTGTTCTGATAAGTGATTATTTTTCACATTGTTCTTGGTCTTTGAACTGGAGCACAAACTGTTTCATCTACTTCAGTTACTATTTTGCTGTTTGTTTGGTTTGTAGGTTGATTTGTTTTCTTTTTGGATTGTTCACTCTTAATTGAGTTTCACGGCATGTTCACTCAGAGTCAGAGGCTTCTTTTCCTAGGATATTCAATAGAAAACCAAGATCCAAATAGTTAATTACGCACATGTGAGATCAAGTTGAGTATTCCTGCAAGACTGATGGCCTCAATGCAGACCAAGGGACTTGTTGCTCTCCTTATTACTTGAGCACTTCATCAAATGTTATGTGTCTCACCATTGAGTATGGTCAACAGTCAACAACCTGCAATAACAACATAGATGTGGTGCTTGTTGAAAATTTTGATTTATATATTGTCTGATCAGTGATCGGTGTATATTGTTTTGCTCTGCATTTGCGCTACCTGAACACATATGTCCACCCCAGTATGTCCAATCGGACATATGTTCCCAAATCTGTACATCAGATCAGACACTTAACAGTTATTGTTTCAAGCTTGAATCGGAGCTATTGTCCTAGAATTTTGACAAGTGATTTGATTTCTAGTCGATATTCAAATTTATTAAAATTGTGCATCCCAAAGTCCTATTTGCCTGGGGCTACTATGTCCCGCACAAAGGTAACATATGTATGCATTGGGGCATGATTTCTAGAATGGATACATAACTGAAAATGAAACCTTGAACAAATCTTGTGATACTGTGTTGTTTAAATATTTGTGTTGGACCCATGCATAAGAATTGAAGAACAGATGAACAGCAAGCAATCTATCTTATGTAATTAACCATTTTGCAGAGTAAACTAAGGAAGGACAGTTATTTACTGTGTTACGTAATTATCACATGAATTTGAAGTTGGTTTTAAAATTTCACATTTTTCAGGGTGTTGCAGAATCTTGAAAATGAATTTGCAGATTTGAAGGAGGAAATGGTGTGTTTAGTATTCAGTAAACATGTTTCTGCTGTTGTCTATTGTTTGCAATGAGCCTTTTATTAATTTGTGGGCATTTTCTAGACAGAAATGGCATTACCACCATCAGAACTGAAACCGTCCGATCAGAGAAAGTACAACACACGAAAAAGGGTGGTTAGATGCAAAATCAAGAAGCAGGAGAAGTTAATGAATGGCATCTCTACTTTGCTTTCTGCTCTTCAGCAAGCACTTGATGAAGTTCCTAGCATTGAAGGAGTTGTTCTGATCCTAGGAGGGAGCCTTGTACGGCCCCTATTTGTCTATGACATTACAATTTCTCATGGTAGATTTGATTCTGGAAGTGCCAAAGAGCATGCTACAACCAAGTTAGCTCAGTCTGTTTCTCGAAAGGTGAGCTACTCTCTTACTTAATAATCCATGAAGAGTGATTTACCCTAGAAGCTAGAACGATTCTTCATTAGGATGTGTTAGTTTTGTTAAAGTACAATTGACTTAAGATCTGAAACTTGAAACATTATTATCTTTTTATCATCAGTGAAATCCAAAACGTGATACTATTTTGGACAACAATATTGCAAAAGGGTATCTGAATGTTGGATTATTGCTCTGCTGCTTGGCATATGACCAAGCAGTGTAAGTAGGACCTTGTTATGTTTACTGCCACATTGCCAGGCATAATTCTATTTTTTGACTTGTCAACAGTGCTTGCTTTATCTCCATGTGGTGGAAATTTTGTGCTCTTTGAATAATAACATGCACTTGTGACTTGTATATTTCTAGGCCATCCGTGCTCTTATATCAAGTGGTGCAGGGAGTTTATCTTACACAGGTATTGGTTCTTCTGTTTTTAGTAATACTTGGCTGGGGATGCGATCAACTTTTTAGCTTACTGCTTTCCCTCCCATTATTTTTCAAGGCCCTACCAAGCTGTTTCTGCTACTCAGATGTCCCTGTACATTGAACTTACCACTGGATTTCCTGCCAAAACGTGATTTCCGTTACAGCAAGAAGGTGCTATTCTTTTCTGAATGTTAATTTATGTTATTATTGGATGCATTTTATTGCATCCAATATCTAAGATTAATACAAGAGCCTAAAATTTTCACCACAGGTTGTGCCCCTCCAAATGTGTATAAAATGCAATACAGCGGGCGGTCAAATGGATAATCAGCAACTTTCATCAATCGTTGATGCTGCATGTTGCACTTCAGAATCTTCTCTTTCAGATATTATCTGGTAATATTTCTGATCTTCTGTTGCCATTGATCACTACTGGGGACTTCTTCCGTTGTTTTCCACCCTTTTCTAACATTACACATGTTCTATCTTTGAATGTTTGCCTTTTCCATACTACTTTGTTAAACTGCATGTGATCCTGAGGGATAAAATCATTCTCATATATGTACAAATGTTGCGATTATGCGTCTTTGTCGGCATTAAGAGTCTTGCAGGGTGAATTCTTTCGTGGTTGACATCAAGCGGACTTCTGGGCAGGAAACTTGTCCATTCTTTTGTTATTTGACCTATAAATTGATCTACTTTCTTGAAGTGTTGCAAAATACTGATCCTGCAAGAGCTCTTTAGCTACAGCGAACCTTTTCTTTCTAACTGCAGTAAAACATGTTAATGAATCCAATACTGTCTCGTCCAGGTTCCAGTGCAAGCACACGATAAGAGGCTTACCATGCAAGGCGTCATTAGAAGGATGATCTGGCTTGACCATGTCGAAGCTGACCAGAAGCTCTTCTTTGTTGTACTGACATCATGCATGTTACAGTGGAGAATGCTGTAGCGATGCGAAGGCCAGTCCTACCTGCTTGTAAATGCACATCCCAAAGGATCAGCGTTCTCAACCTGTCCCCGTTTTCCTGTTCAATGTTCATTCCATTTGTGTGGAAATGGTTGTGACTAGAATAACATGTTTACTTGAAATAGAGAATATGTAGCATCCTAAAAAAATGTGGAGATTTAGGCCTCATTCAATTCGGTTGTGGCGGATGGTTTTTGGCTTTCGGCTGAAATAACATTGTAGTTGTTGTTATTTTTGGTTAAGACATTTAATTAAAGGAAAATTAAGAAAAAAGAGAAAAAAAAGAAAAAACTGTTTTATTTCTATAGACATCGCAAAGAAAAAAGGAAAAGAAAGAAAAAATCATGTTAAGAAGTCAACGCGTTAAGAACGGGGTTTGTCTTTTTGAAGTTAGAAGCTAAAATTGTTTGAAACAGTGTCTTAGTTTGGGTTCACTGTCTTGTTGCTGGTCCCTTGAGCTATTTTAGAATCTTTGGATGGGTTCTTTTAGGTTGTGTCTTATGGATTTTGGTTTAAATTTTTGAATTTTGATTATTTGCAAGAGAGAGTATAAAGAGAAATATTCGTATGTGATTTTGGTCAGTATATCTGAAGTTAGAATAGTATCTATTACACTCTATTTATAGATCTCATTTTAAAAAAATATTTCATTTGAAATATAGTTATTGTAAAAAGTAAAATCATAAACCCTAAACCCACCCTTTGTTGGTCCTAATTTCCGAAGTCTTGTAGTCTGAGGGTCCTAGTTGTCAGGCGGTGGAATAAGGCTTTAAAAGAGTAAAGGATACGACATGTAATGGATAAACAGAAAGGGAATTCAATTATTGGCCATGTTCTTTATGATTTTCAGTATCTGTTGATTTTTTTAGTAATCACTATTTATTATATTAATAAATTACAACCCAAAAAGCCTAAAAGAATATGGCTATTCTTCCATAGTCCTACTCTTGTCTCCTTTTGATGGCACCTCCTCATCTTTAGCCAAGTCTTCTAATGTGTGCACAAATTTTTATCCATTTACGCCTTCTTATTTTTGAAAAAAATAGTAAATGCGAAGTTGGGACATAATTCATTTTAAAGTTGTGATTTACCTCTCAAAAGTTGTTTCAAAGTGCTAGGTTCTTTTCAGCTTTGATTTTGGCCTATCATTTTCTGTTACAGTAACTAGTTTTCAAACGATATATCTTTTAAAGCTGGGGTTTACAAGTCGATTATAGTAGACATTATACCGAATTCAGATGCACCGGCCAAAATTGCATACGATTGTTTTTCTTTGCGTACCGCATCTCGTGAACGACCAGAATTCAAAAATCACAAACTAAAAGCTAAATCCATGGCCTACAAGAGCTCACATTGTCATAACATTTTCCTTTTCGACAAGATATTACCGTGTCAATAACACAATCATAGATCATAGGCACAAATTTCAACTAAAATAAACTTCGATAAGCTTTCCAAAGAGTTTTTTTACTACTAAATAAAAGGGAATGTGTATTATAACAATATGTCCATAAATTTACACATGCCACATGGTTTTCCATATAAAAAAAACCCTTACAATTGCCACGTGCCATTGCACAACTCTGAAACAATGGAGTAGGTGGTTGAAGGAGAACATATATTTTTTTGGCACGGATGTACCATGGCCTTTCTAAAGAGCCTTGTTTTTTTTTTGGCTTTTAGATGTTAGCTTCTTTAGAAACCAATATAACGGGATAGTTATTCAAAGTCGCTTCTCTAAATAGCTTTTTAAGTCTAAAATCGTGTACGTCGTCTACATTGACATCTCTATCGTCTACCGCCGACTTAAAAACATAGATAAAAGTCATTAGTCGTATCTAAAAGTTATTAGCCATAGTTTAAAAGAATAGGATATAGTTGGGCCACTGAATCCTAGAGGTGGACGATACATGAATCTAACAGGAAATTTTGAAGTTCAGAACGATCAGATTCTTTTTCCCCAGTTTAGATACCTGTTACATTTAGTAACTCTCTTACTACCTAAATGATCGACAATGATAAAACTGGATAGCGAAACTCCCAATTTTATGATGGTCCATGTTTCCATTTGCTATCGGACGATTTGTAGATAGCTTGCAAGCAACACAAATGAGTTGTTTTCATCACCGAATTGCTTGCGATGTTTTCTGAGTGAACAATGTTTGCATTAACAGGGGATGGTTTTTTTTTTGAGTGAATAATGTCATTTGTGCGTCTAGAACGGGTGCCCGCCTCGTGGCGGCCTTGACCGCGAGTGTTTTGGGAGGTGAACCTTGTGTTGCCGCGAGTCATAATTAAATCACTTTATCATAACAGGTCCAATACATATAGTAGAATTAAAACATAAAACTTTCACACGAAGAATTTCTCACGGGGACACGGTTATATATATGTGTCAATAATTATCATTACATATATATAAATATAATAGTATAAGGTGTAATCATAGAATATGTAGCTCAAGGATGATCATTGATCCTATGTTTCACTAATCAGCACACAACAACAACTTTGTACAATAAATCAAGAAAGAAATAAGGTAATATCGGTTGGCAATAACTAATAAGTAGTGTACAAATCTCCTGACCGATACGCACTCTGCTAATCTTGCTACCAAGTTCAAACTTCACCTTTTCATCAGAAGTGGCTTCTTTCAAATCTTCAGCTAATGTAAAGTTGAATCTACAAGCTGTGAGAGACAAACATAAGCATATGCAAAATACAATGTTCCAACTCACTGTCACTATAGTGGAGGTGGCCTAACCCTCTGTGACTAGACCTTACAACGTAACTGACCCAATATATAATAGGTCCAATAGTATAGAGGAATGTACCAATGTACCTTTACCTTTTGTAATATTAAGCGGTATTCCCACCCTACCCCACTCCTGTATATAAACCCCCAAGAGAGGTATGAGGAGGGGATTCACTCATTTTATCATTAGCTCTCTCTCCTCATAGACCTCTTGACTGTCTCCTATGGAGATGGATACTTTGTACCCACTGTTGTAGCCATGCTACAACAGTCACAATCTTCAATTGTAAGTCATATATAGTGTCCAACTGTCCATTTCTTGATCAGGCATCTACACAAGCAAATAAGTATGTATGAAATGACTACTAATGAACATACAACAAAGTATAACACTTACAAAACAAAAAAGCTATTTCTTGATATTTCAGCTAAGAATAAGATTACCTCTGGTGCACGTGCTTTACATGTAAGATATTATCTACTTATTAGCAAGTCAACTTTACATGAACACCTTTGAAACCTTAAAGTATAAAACTATAAATTATTAGAGATCAATCGGAGGGTGTTTGAATATACCAAATTAGATTGATCAAAGAACTCAAAGGGGGTCATCCAGGAAAGGTAGCTTTGGCAGGTAAAGGAGTAACAATAAGGCCCTTTTTAGATCTTCATTACCTTCGCAGAGTATGGTATTAGCATGATTACATAACATCATGAACTTTACAAAATGGCCACATCATGAACTTTACAAAATGGCCACATGACTCACATGGCGGAGGTCTGGAGTGGTACTAGAGCCGACGACGTGAGGGAGGAGGCGCAACGGAGGTCCGAAGGTGGTGTTGGAGTCGGCGGCACTAGGGAGGAGACGTGGCGTGAGAGAGGAGGGCTCTTGATGGAGGGATAGTGTGGCACGAGGGAGGCGCCGTCGGAGCTGGTGTTGCGAGGAGGGGCCTCGGCGAGCGACGGTGAGGAGGAGGCCTCTCCACAGGCGCGGTGCGACACGAGGAGGCATTGCGGGAGCCGGTGGCACGGGGAGGCGGTGCGGTGCGAGAGAGGACCAGAGGAGGTGCGAGAGCCAGCGGCGTAGCGATCCGGTGGTGCGGCTAGTTGGCACCACAGCGAGGCTGATGGCCACGAGGAGAGCGATGGGGATGTGTGAGGTAGAAGGCAGAAGGCATCAGGGAGGTTAGGGATTGGGGTTCGATCGGAAAAATAGGATTAGGGCTATAGCTTGGTGGGCTGTGTTGGACTCGTGGTCACGCCGTGTGTTTGACACATGTTTGAAATTACAAAAATTAAAATTTATTTTTAAATCAGTCAACATGCCGCCGATATGTGTCCATGACGTGTCCATATTGGACACGGATGCGGCAGTTAGACAACGTGTCCGTGCTTCATAGATCGGCAGTTGTTGTCCAAAAACATTGGTATGAAAGAACGTGCTCAGGTGGTTGGCAACTTGTCCAGGTTAGATCTTTCACTGCATTTGGAGATGTTCATAAATACATTTGGTCCGTCAAATTTGAGTTACTGAGTGTTGGATTTAGAAGGATGCAAGGGTTTGAAGAAAGCTCAATTTCTGAACATTCTCAAATTATTCTTGTTAAGGTTCTTGAGCCAAAGGGACACGGACTTTACAAAGCTTTAGGAGGATATTGGGAGACCTTCGGCAGCTTGAAACACTTGACACAAGGGGCTCAGAGGTGAAGAAGCTTTTTTGTTGGAATAACAAAGTTAGGACTCGTGTCACGCTTAAAGATGGCAATGGATCTGTACCCATTGGGTTTCACCACCTCAAACCCACCTCCATTAAGCAATAACATCCCCGCTGGAGGACCCAATAACACAGGCAGGTACAACATTTCCCCCAAACCCATACCCGCGCGGGTGAAATAAACCCGGCGGGTGACCCATACCTGAGACATGATATACAAGATTAAGGATCAAATCACCTAAACAACAAGATCACCATGGGCGTCGGCGGCTTGGCAGATGGGCGACGGCGGCTTCGCAGATGGGTGACGGCAGCGGCTTGGCAGAGTGCGGCAGCGGCGGCTTGGCAGAGGGTGGCGAGGATGGCTTGGACGGCGGCAGCGGTGGCTTGGAGGGCGCCCGAAGCCCCGAACGGCTTGGAGGCTATGAAATGAAGAATTCGGGTCTGGCGGCCGTCTGGGGAATAGGGTTAGGGTTTTAATTTACATCTATTGGGCTGGGCCAAATATAATTATTTGTTGTGTGGGCTAGGCTACAAATAGATGGCCCATAAATACTCGGGTATCCATTGGGTAATGGGTATGGGTAGTGTCAAACCATACCCACACCCGCGTACCCATTGGGTCCTATTTTTCTCCATTAGTAGACCCATGGGTAGACATTTTAACCCATATATGTACCCTAATGGGGTAATTACCCACCGGGTTTCGGGTTATGGGTACCCATTGCCATCTTTAGTCACGCTTGCTTGCTGGTTGTAAGAGGGTAACCAAGGGTGATAGTAAATACTAACATTCATTTTCTGACCTGCAGATACCTCGTGGATTTCATAATATGAGATCAATGCAAATATTATGTACAATCAGGTTGCCAGATAACCCAAGAGATCTAAGAAGCTGAATAGGCTGAGAAAATTGAGGAAGCTGGGTCAGTCCATCCACACAATTGATGATAAGTGCAGAGACGCATTGGTAAATGCCCTTAAGAACCTCGAGTCCTGCCTAAGGTTGTTACTTCTTTCAAGCATGATGTATCTCTCGAGTTCCTCAATGATGATGGGATCATGGCAACGGATGCTCCTCAATTTCTTATTAAGCTCGAATCTATACTTGTGATGACAAATGAAAGGTTAGGTGGAGACTGCCATAATGCCATCAAAATCATCTTTGCTATAACTCGTTGGGAGATCAAAAATCAATAATTGACATTAAGATGAACCAATAATAAATATAACTAAAGGAGACTTGACAAATAGCAACAATATAAAACCAACAAGTGCTAAAGAGAATCATTATTCATCTAAGAGTTACATGAATAGCATAATTTATTCTAACAATGAATGTTTGGTCATTAAGTAAATGAAGGAACTATAAAAGTGCAATATCAATTTTGCCTACTTCTCACCCATGCATGTCATCATCAACAATGTCCTAAAAAACAACAATAAAAGTAAGAGTGAGTCCACGACTCAGCAAGTACATAATAAAATAATAAATGATATAAAATATTGTATCAAATATTCATGTTAATTCACAAGTATCTCAATTTTCACATATGCATTCTCATTAAGTTCCATACACGCAAGTCATCATTTGTTTATCTTTTCATGAATGCAATGTACATATCTCCACTTCTCTTTGCTTATATCAGTATAACAGAGAGTTCACCCATCGATGAATCACTCTTACGGTTTCCTTTTTCATATAGGGTCTCAACTCCACTCCCGTGGAGTAACTACTGAAGTAGGTCTTTCTCCACTCCCGTGGACTGCCTACCGAAGTAAGTCTTTCTCCACTCCCGTGGGTCGCCCATACAAAGTAGGCTTTAAAGGGTCACACAGGTCACCTCTTTGCAACATGAATACTCAATATGAATACCATTGTTATTTCATTTATTATTCAATTATCATCATCAATCATCATCATCATTATTTAATCATAATAATCATCATCTTTTAACCATACCTATTTGAGCATTATAATAAGCAAGTATAAACATGTGGATTATCATGACAAGTATTTATCTTTACTATTTAATAAGTTGAGTTGGTGGTTGGTGCATTCTCCTTCCTTCTCAATTGTCCGATCTGAATACTGAAATCTTGACCATCTATCTAACATCCCTCTCCCTCTCTTTTATGTCTAACTACCCATCCTCTCCACTTCCACTAACAGTTACCATCTCCCACCTCCTCTTCTACCCGGCCTCTCTCACCTCCCTCCCCTCCTGCTTTGACTATATAATTTTTATATGCCCTATCTTTCTTAGTGATGCAAATCTGTGAAATTTATATAGTTAGAAATTGATGAAAATTAACTCATCATCATTTGAATTATGCCCCTGATTCCTCTTGCCTTTTGACAATTGACCTGCACTAGCTGAATGCCCGTGTGTTGTTACAGATTTAAAAATTTTAGAACATGTTTGTATGCATATTCTAAAAATTTTTACTACCTGTGAGTTTCTTTTAAAAATCCGTAGCAACGCATGAGCATTCAGCTAGTTTAACATAAGCAACAAGATCAAACTACTTGTATATCATTCTACCACACTTGCCTCTTCTAGTTGTGAGGAAGGGGTTAATTCGAATGTGACACTAACCTCAACGCTACTCCTACAGAAAAAACCCAATTTTATCAACAAGCCACAGTATTACAAGAACAAAAAATTTAACAACATCACTCCTATACGCTTTCCAATCCCGCAATATTCCTTTTTACTGGACAGTCACCCCTGATGTCCCAGTATAAAAATAACGTAACTTTTGACTTCCAGGCCCTAACATGGAAAACAACACTAGTTCTGGAATTTGCATAAAATTTCTACAATTTCTTAGTTAGCTACAAATTCGATTAAACCATTTAACCCGCATTTTAACCTCGAAGCAGTTTGTCATCCTCTTTGGACAACAAGCTTAACAATTTCATATCTATTAAATTACACAACCAAATGCATTAAATCATAGAGTTTTGGAATATATATATACAGAAAGTTATCTACTATTATTTAGTTATGTCCAAAATTTAATTCAGCCATCTACCAAGTCAAATTAACAGTTTCCACGATCGCATCCAGAAGAATCGATTTACGGACAGCAATATTCTCAAAACCATAACTTGTTCTACTCAACTAAAATTCGTGTTCTTAGATTATGGAATCCTTACACGACTTTTATTGTTATGCACAGTTATGAAACAGAACGTAAAGACCTCAAAACTAAGCCCAAATCTCTTGTGATAACCTCAACGAATCACAACAATAACAATTTACCACCAATGCTGATCCTCTACTTTAATTCAGCACTAACATAATCCCAAAATGCATCCATTAGGCCAAAATACCGGGAACATGATCTAGGATTTTACCTTCAACTCACCTTGCGAAGCCTTGAATTGATGTTGCCCTACAGTCTCTTGTCGAATTGTCCAACCTCGGCGTCTCTGCTCCATGTACCTTGGCGGTCCCTAGGGTCGGATGTCGGGAACAACACAAACGCGAAACCCCTTCACTCTTTTCCTTCTTTGTCTTCTTCTTCTCCCTCTCCTTCCTTGCTATAGTAGCCTCATCTTCTCCCTTGCCGCATCCTCCTTCCTTCTTTGGTCCCTCCTGTTCCTTGCTTCCTTGTCGTGGCAGCCAATTAAGCAAAGCAAGACTGGCAATAGCGATGCACAGCAGCAAAGAAGACACCAGGACGACACATGGCAAGCAGCGTGGCGCTAGGCGTAAATGGATGGCAATCTTTGGCAATCATTTGCGGCGGGCAAGCGAGAGTTCACCCATTGATGAATCACTCTTGCCCTGCTTTTTCATATAGCGTCTCAACTCCACTCGTGGAGTAACTCTGAAGTAGGTGTTTTTCCACTCCGTAGAGTGCTTATCGAAGTAGATCTTTCTCTACCCACTCTCGTGGTTCGCCCACACAAAGTAGGCTCTAAAGGGTCATACAGGTCACCTCTTTGTAACATGAATGCTCAATATACAATACCATTATTATTTCATTTATTATTCAATTATCAACATTAATCATCATCATCATCATTATTTAATCATAATCATCATCTTTTAACCATACCCATTTGAGCATTATAAGAAGCAAGTATAAACATGTGGATCATCATGACAAGCATTTATTTAACATAAACAACAAGATCAAACCACTCGTAAATCATTCTACCGCACTTGCCTCTTCTAGTTGCGAGAAACGGGTTGATTCGAATATGATACTAACCTCGACACTACTCCTCCTACAACAAACACCCAAATTTAGAAGCCACAATAGTACAAGAACAAGAAATTTAACAACATTACTCCTATATGCAATATTCCTTTTCTTGGACAATCACCCCGATGTCCTAGTATAAAAATAACGTAACTTTTGACTCCTGTGCCCTAACATGGCAAAGACTAGTTCGGAATCTGCATAAAATTTCTACAATTTCTTAGTTGGCTACAAATTCTGATTAAACCATTTAACCCGCATTTTTAACCCGAAAATAGTTTTGTCATTCTCTCTGGACAACAAGCTTAACAATATCATATTTATTAAATTATACAACCAAATGCAGAAACCATAGCACTTTTGGAATATACAAAAAGTTATCTACCATTATTTTGTTATGTCCATAATTTAATTCAACCACATACCAAGTCAAATTAAAATTTTTCTATGACTAATCCAACAACAACTGATTTCTAGACAGTAGTATTCCTAAAACCATAACTTCGTTCTACTCAACTAAAATTCGTGTTCTTAGACTATGGAATCCTTACACAATTATCTGTGCTTTTATTGTTATGCACAGGTTATGAAACAAAGCGTAAAGACTTCAAAACTAAGCCCTAATCTTTTGACAGTAACCTCAACGAACCATAACATCAACAATTTACCACCAATGCTGCCCTCTACTTTAATTCAGCACTAACATAACCCCAAAATGCATCTATTAGGCCAAAATACCGGGGAACATTATCTAGGATTATACCTTCAACTTGAAAGCCTTGCGAAGCCTTCAAAATTGATGATGCCCCACGATCTCTTCTTGAATTGTCCAACCTCAGTGTCTCGTCCTCCATGTTCCTTTGCAGTCCCCTAGGGGTTGGATGTCGGGAACAACACAAACGTGAAACCCCCCTTCACTCTTTTCCTTCTTTGTCTTCTTCTTCTCCCTCTCCTTCCTTGCTATAGTAGCCTCATCTTCTCCCTTGCCGCAGCCTCCTTCCTTGCTGCTGGTCCCTCCTGTTCCTTGCTTCCTTGTCGTGGCAGCCAATTAAGCAGCAGCAGCACCTGGCAATAGCGATGCACAGCGGCAGCAGCACACCAGGACGACGCACGGCAAGCAGGGTGGCCGCGCTGGGCAGAAATGGACGCTGGCAATCGCTGCAGCTCTAGGTAGCGGCCGGCAGCGAAGCAGTAGCACACCTGATGGATGGCAGCGACTGCGCAAGAAGCTAGGGGCGGCTCCAGGAGAGGAAGGGGCAGGGGCAGCTAGGGCTGGAGTTTGAGTCCTTCTCCCCCACGTTACTTTATCACCGTATGAACCCGAGTTGGTTGTGAACTCCTCTGTACTGAAACTACTCCTCCCCTCTTTTCAAAATGTCCCATTTTTACATATTACTTTTTCTCTATTTATATGTAGGTCCTCAAGTGGGCTAAAATTCAGGATATTACATGGAAGCTGTACCTGTGGAGATTATTGGTGAAACTGAAAATTTAACTCCTGAAGTTCATGAGGGAGCTGAACTGCAGTTTTGTTTCACCCATCACATTATGCTATCTCATTAGTAGACGTATGGTAGAAATCTGCAAAACCTGCAAAACAATAAGCACTTAAAATCAATAAAAATATGGATGGCTGCAAATCCATACTGGATTTCTCATAATTTGAAAAGGACTTACTTAATCATGTGATTAGATAAAAATTACATTATTCTAAATTTTCAGAGTTTGGTATCTCTTCCAAGGACAAAAGAAACTAAGAGAGTGAAATTCAATGAGAAACTGAAGCTGCAACCGTAGATAACCACTTAACAGTATGAGGAATTGCTGATATCTTAACTCTTAAGCCACTCATCTCAAACTTGTCAAGTTTTACAGTAACTAAAATGGAATTATCAAACGATCTCTGCTCAATGCCTAACTCCAAAAATATATTTGCTGTTATTGAAGCACTTGAGTAGGATCTTTAGGGAAGCCTCGGACCATCTAGTATCGCAGCCAACCGAGCATCTAGAGGCACTGCAACTGGTCTAACACGTTGATATCATTCCAAAAATAATAAAAACCTAGTGGACAAATTTTAGTAGGAATTCACATAGGGTGGGCGTCAGGTTGGTAATAAATAAACATGTGGTAGGAAACTTAGTTAAAAAGTAAAATTCTATATCTTTGTGAGGCATTTTACCAAACACATAGTGGGCAAATTAGTTGAACGCATATCTGAAGCTCCTACCTACGCCCCGTCGCAATCTGGACTCCCAAGCCGAGCCTACAAAGCTGCCTCACTTGCCTGTGCTGCGTCGCCCGCCGCTGTGACGCATGCCCCACTGCCTGCATCATGTTGCCTGCCGCTGTGTCAGCTTACCCCTGCAACGCGGGAAATTTGGACATTATTGGACCCTAAAATACCCAAAATTCCATTTTTGGCCCTGTACAAAAAAATTCCACTTTTGGACCCTTCCCACCGCGGATCGCCGAGCCGCCACGTGGCCGGCCGCGCGGTCGGGGACCGCGACGACCGCCTGCGCCGCCCCGACCGCGCCATTGCCTCCCGACCGCGCGACCCGCTTGTTTACGCGCGCCGACCCGCGACCGCCTCTCCGTAGCGACCGCTCGCCTCAGCCTTGTGGCCGCCCGCCTGCCAAGGCGTCCCGGTCCCGCGGTCGCACGAGCGCGCGTTTGCTCCCCCGACCGCATGTCCCGACTGCAATACTCGTGAATATTTGTATGGTTTCGCAATTTTGTAGTTATAAACTGAGAAAAAAATAGATAAAATTGCAATAATAATTTATGTTCATTGTTAGTTGCAGATATAAAAAAATTGGATAAATATTTTTTAAAAGGATTAATCATAGAACGATCGTTTAGTAAAGTGGTAAGTGATATTTAGGGTTTCAGATGGTTTTTAGGTTTGCAATCACCATGTTATTTGTATGTTTTGTCAATTTTGTAAATGTAAACTCGGAAAGAATCTGACCAAGTAGTAATAAAAGTTTATATTCATTATAACTTGTAGATGCCAATAAAATTTTGGTAAATTTTTTTTAGGAACAATTGACCGTAGAATGATCGATACAAATAGTGGTAAGTGACTTTTAAGGTTTGCTGTATTTTTAGGGGTTGCAATCTCCGTGATTGTTTTCAGTTTTGGCAATTTTGTAGTTATAAACTGGATAAAATCAGATAAAGTTGTAATAAAAGATTATGTTCATTGTAAGTTGTAGATGCATAAAAATTTTGGTAAATTTTTGTAGGAAAGATTGACCGTAGAACGGTCGATACATAAAGTGGTAAGTGGTATTGTGAAGGTGAGTAACATGGAATGCGATACATAAATTTTGGTACATTTAATATTGTTAAATG
This sequence comes from Dendrocalamus sinicus, assembly GCA_036346575.1. Taxonomy (NCBI): domain Eukaryota; kingdom Viridiplantae; phylum Streptophyta; class Magnoliopsida; order Poales; family Poaceae; genus Dendrocalamus; species Dendrocalamus sinicus. The sequence goes on from CM070641.1 coordinate 22,514,437, forward strand.
AGGTGCTACGTGAATCATGGAATGCGAAAATACTAGATATTAAATTTCATAATACAGTTGGGAGTAACATGCGCGAGATTTTTATTACATGCATAACATATAGCATGATATGCGACTAACCCACCCAATCGCCAGACGACCCATCGTGTGGACCGGGCCACTTTCCTTCCTTGCCCGCTCGGCGTTGAACTCCTCCGCGGCCTCTTTTGCCTTAGCCGCAATTTCCCTCTTTCTCTCGCTCCATCTCGCGAGCCTCCCGATCCCTACGCTGCACGCTTCAAGATGCGCTATGCCTCGCGGCAGATATCGCAGGTGTGCTCGTGCTTGCGACGCTCCTCCTCCAAGCAACTCCTTCTCCTTTGTGACATTCCACTCCTCAAGTCGAGGTCCATTGGTCCGCAGGTGGATCTCAAGATCGATCCATTTGCGGTAGGCACATAGGGCTCCGAGACCGTAAATAAAGGAGAGATATTGTTAGTGCGTCTGTGAAGGACAAAAGATAGGGAAAATTGTGCATGTGGTTGTTACTGCCGATAGGTTGCGGTGTCAAAACGGCGGTTGGGGTAGTCACCGAGTAGTTTGCGCAACCCCGCATCGCATACCTAGACCGATGCGGTGCTTAGACTTGAAGAACTTGCACACGCCCCGCACCAACAAAGGGAGGTGTCTCCCCCTCAGTGGTAGTTGTGGCGAACGCCGGTGGGGACGTTCGGGATGGGGTTGTTGCTACGCGGCGCCTGGGGACCTTTCATCGTAGCACGATGGGCTTGTTCTACCCGGCTCAGACGCTCGATTTTCTCATCGCGGCGGCATCGCGGGCTGTAGCTGACCGTGCTATGTCACGGGTCTCTCCCAATCCTTCACCATCTTGTCCCATTGCTTCTTCTTGCCTTTGTCCATCCCGGTTGGGTGAGGGAAGCGCGATGGAGTATGGGGTTTGGATGTGCAATGTTCGCTGGGAAATGGAATGCATACCAATTTATAGGGGCCGTTTGTCTCTACTCATACGTAAAGATGGTCCGCGTGGTCGTAGTGTGAGTAAAGATGGGAGTGCTGCGATATCACTAAAAAAGGCCCCGTTTTGTCATGTCATCGCCCAAATCCGCATCTTTTGTCATCCCACCGAGCAAAGTGACCTCTTGTTGTCTTGTCACCGAGCACAGCTGCCCTCTTTAGTCTCGTCCTGCCCAAAGTGGCATCTTTTGTCATCCCACCGAGCAAAGTGACCTCTTTTGTCATATCACCGAGCAAAGCTGCCCGCTTTGTCATGTCATCGCGCAAAGTCGGCATCCGTTGTCATCTCACCGAGCAAAGCTGCCTCGCTTTGTCATGTCTCCGAGGAAAGCTGCACCGCTTTATCATGTCATCGCGCAAAGCGGCATGTGTTGTCATCTCACCGAGCAAAGCTGCCCGCTTTGTCATGTCTCGAGCACACCGCCATGTTTTGTCATCTCACCGAGCAAAGCTGGCCTGCTTTTTGTCATTTGACCGAGGACAATCGCTCTCTTTAGTAATGTCACCGCCCAAAGTGGCATCTTTTGGCATCCCACCGAGGACAATCGCTCTCTTTAGTAATCACGAATTGGCTATACTCATGCCTTTTGGCATTGTTTAGGTGTTTAGCTCTCGCCAATGGCCTCTTATCTCTAAATCAGAGCATCGGTGCACACTCAGTCACCCAAGCTAGAAATGATGTCCTCCTTATTCAAGCCACTGGAACCAAGATGATGGCCTCATTCGGTAAGAGGTGTTATTTGATCCAATATTAAAATTTATTTCATTGTCAATATTATGTACATCTGTCCCGGTTTGCATTTTATGCTTTCTTATGTAATGCCTTTTGAATGTGATGTGTATCATTGCACTTGGGACTTTCGTGGAATGACTTATTGACTTTGACACTAGCTCGTGGACTGAAAATGGATAATTGATGAGATAGGCTCGTCCCTCAAGACTCGCAGGAATTTGTGCATTCACTCTCTTACGTGTACGTAGAAAATTGTACCACACGTCATTCTGCCAAGTTAAAGTATTAGCCTAATATGTATATGTCGTAATGGCCTAGCCAGAGTCATCAAGCATTTCTCAAAGCAGTAGCTCAACAGAGCCCGCTTTGTCTAGTCACCGAGCAAAGCGACTGCTTTGTCTAGTCCGAGCAAAAGTCGACCTCTTTTGTCATGTCACCGAGCAAAGCCGCCCTTTTGTGAGGTCACCTCAAAAGTCGGCATGTTTTGTCTCCTCACCGAGCATGGTGTGGGGTCAAGATTTGTGTTGTCTGTGGTCTTTGTGCGTGAGGCTACCCCACACAACCTATAAACGGAGCCATCCCTCACATACTCCCGGCCATGTTATTAGTCACCTCCGAGTAAGTTGTACACAATCTGTAGTTTTTTCCGTGCTCACTCCCAAGACTAGGCAATGAGTCACCAAGACGTCTTCATGGGCACCCACGGTGATGTGCCCAAATTGCAACTTGGTGGTTAGACGAGGACATCACAGACGGCCAAGAATCCCGCGACACTACTACAAGTGCCCCAATCACTCGGTGAGTCATATTGTTTCGGGTTCATTCAAATCGTGGTGGTATGTTTAAAAATCTTCTTGTCATGGAATCGCAGAAGCTCATGGTGGTTGCCGATTCTGGTGTGGGAGGATGAAATGGGAAATAGGAATGACAAAGTGTTCGCGAGAGAGTTGTCGTGGGGTTGCGACTCGTCGGGATGCGCATCGTTCGACTGCACTAGAGTGGAAGATAAATTTAATGTTGTGTGCTATTTTGTTTCTTGTGTTTATTGTTATCCTCAAGTTGTAGTGCTGGAGGTTATCCTCATGTATGTTCGCAATGTTTTATGCTATGTTGTCGCAAGCTCTTTTGGTAATGTTTTATGTACGGTTGTGTTGTATTTTAGTTCTTGTGTTCGTTGGTGTGTTGGTGGTTGTACTACTTGCTACATGTCATGTACGTGAAATGTATGAGTTGTTCGTGTTGTCTTTGCCTCGATGCCTTCTCCTCGTATATGTTGGTAATTTTATGGAATTTTTGTACGGATAATCCCTTTTTATTTGATATATACATTGGTAAGTGATATTTTTATGTTACTAAGAATTAGTGTACCAAGAGTATGTTAATATTGTTAAATGACTTGCTATCCAATCATTGAATGCGAACACACGAAATAATAACCTTATGTGAATAGAAATAAACTTCATAACATGCTGCGTACAATTTTATTACATGCAATAAATGTTCCTATGTAGGCTTTTCGAGTAGCAATAAATGTTCGTATGAAGGCTTTCGGATCGTAGTCTTTATGTAGGCGGTTTAGGCGGCATGTGTTGTCATCTAACCGAGCAAATCTGCCCCGATTTGTCATATCACCGCGTAAAGTCGGCTTGTGTTGTCATCTCACCGAGTAAAGCTGAGCGCTTTTGTCTTGTCTCTGGCAAAGCAGCCATCTTTTGTCCCGCCATTCGATATAAATAGCACGGTAGAGGTCCCATGAAGTTGTAGCCGAAAACCTCGTAAATCGAACAAAGAACATACCATGGCGGAAGATGAGGGGCCATCGGATATGGGTCACCAAGGAAGACCTTCCTTGGAAAGGAGGGAGATGTTCGACCACGCATCGCTTGCTACCTGCCGGCGCGCGCAACCGGCGTGGCGAAATGCGCACACAATGAGTACGTGGTCGCGGTGTCCCGAAGGGCGAACGATGGCGGACGCCGCTTCTTCCGATGCCCACGCCCGGTACAAATTACTAATAGTACATTTTGTATTGCTTATGGACCCTCCATGTTTATCGTCATTTTTCGCAGATGGCGAAATGCGACTTCTCCCGCTGGATCGACCCTCCTCATGAACGGTATATTGACCGTTATGTGGGTACTTTATGGGACCGAATAATGGACTTGGAGTACCGAATGGAGACTCTCAATGAGGAGAACAATGAGCTCCGCCAACATGATGCAACGCGAGAGGGGAAACGAGGAGGTTGTCAACATAGGAAGCTCTTATGATCCCACATGTTGCCGCGCGAACCCGAGCTGCATATGTGCGTGCCACTACCACGATGGCCAGCTCGTCCGAGGCGGCCCTCGCAGCTTCTCCATGTGGGTGCCACGAGGCTCGTTTGGCATGTAGGCCACGAGGGTACGGAATGTGTTGATGCTGTGCGTAGAGGGATCATTGTGTTGATGTTTTGGGTGTAGTCAAGCTATGTCTTCTCCCGCTACCCCTGTTGTCATCTCTCGCTTGGTTGTATGCCGACTAAATCAAAGAACTTAGAGCAACCCTTTTATACTGGAAACCATCTTTGAACATCAAACCATCAAGCAATTCAAAAACATCACAAATATTACAAAAGCACAATTTAAAAATTCATTCATCATCTCGCTGCGCGCCAGACGGCGCATATGATCCTCTCGAGAAGGTGAACCTACTAGGGGAGCGGGTGCATCGCGAAGATCGTGATCGCGAGGGTGTGGCCGAGGCGGCGGTGGGTACAACTGTAGACAGCTATGACGGCCTGGTCATAAAGCATAGAGCTCACCCAATCGGAGGAGGTGCCTACGCCCCGCTTAGATGGTACAATCGAATTAGACAATGGAAAGTACAAAAATTGTTCATAATGAAATACACACGCTTAGTGCATACCGGGTATGTGGTGGTGAAATGAGGATGTCGACGGAAGTCCCCATGTACTCGTGCGATGTCATGCCTTGATAGGTCGGCACAACCCACGTCCCGGCCATATAGGTTGGTCCGCACTGCCCCGAGATACGAGGGCATCGCCCCTCGTTGGTCCGGCGAGTCGTGGGCGCTGCTCGAGTGGGGCCCGCTGCCCCGAGAGCGCGGCCGCCGTCCGCCGCCTCCGTGATGACGATGCCCGCTGCGACGTGCTATCCCGCCGCAATTGCTGCAAGACGAACATGTTGTTAGACATAAATGGTAAATGAGTGCATGAACAAATAGTTGCGAATTGTCGAACCGCCGGCCGAAGCGCGGAGGCCGAGCGATCGTAGCTTTGCCGACTCTCGGACAGCCCCTCCGTTCGCGGCGGCGATGACGACCTCCGTGATGACGCCGCCTCCGTAGTCGCTGCGTGCTATCCTCGCTGCAATTGCTGCAAGTCGAACATGTGCGAGACATAAATGGTAAATGAGTGCATGAACAAATAGTTGCGAATTGTCGAACCGCCGGCCGGCGCGTGGAGGCCGAGCGATCGTAGCTTTGCCGACTCTCGGACGCCCCTCCGGTTCGTGGCGGCGATGTCGACTCCGTGATGACGCCGCCCTCCGTAGCGGCGTGCTATCCCGCCGCAATTGCTGCAAGACGAAGATGTGGTTAGACATAAATGTTAATGAGTGCACAAACAAATAGTTGCCAATTGTCGAACCGCTGGCCGGCGCGTGGAGGCCGAGGATGGCCGTGTTGATCTGGTGCCGACGGAGGCGCGAGGAGGTGGTGGTCCTCGCCCACATCCGCCACCGCGTGTAGCAACAACGTCATCTCGGCGACCACAACTCAAGCCCCGTGATCGTACCCCTTGCCATTTCGCGATGCTGCGCGATATAGCCTACCCACCGCCTTCGTGATTGGACTTCCTATGTCGATAGCCTCATTAGCCTCGATGTCGATACGATGTATCCGGTCCACCGCAGTGAAACAAACAATAGTTCAAATGTAATCCTGCATTGCGTAATGACACAAGATTTCGCATCGCCTCGCCGACCGCGCCGCTAGATGACGGTCGGACCTTCTGTATAGCCGCCCGTGAACAAAGCATGAGGTGGAGGCGTGGGGCTCCTCGTAGTAAGCCTCACACGGGTGCGTGCAGCGTCGGCCAAGGTATGCCCTGCACGCGCTGGGTCCTCGTGGTCGCACGGCCGTGTCTCATCCACAACCATCGATGCGCATGGTCGCACCACATGTCCGCCCACGTCCGCTGTGTGGCTCTCCGCCTTCTTGGCCGCCGCCCTCTCCTCGATTGCTCGCAAGTCCATTGAGACATTACACAATGAGTACGGCATCGACATTGACACTAATGCAGTAATTAAATTTGGGGTGTATCGACATACCGTGGTACTCCGCAAGAGGGCGCCCGGCATGGGAGGGACATGCCGGTACGCCCGAACCGTCTCATGACTCGGTGTGGGTCAGTACGGCTCGACGCAGCGCGCGAACACCAAATGGCGGTCGTCATCCAAGACTGATCTCGCCGACCGGTATGACAACCCGTGGGGGCCGTGGTTCGCAATTAATCGTGGAGACCATGGCCACCGCCCACGCCGGCAAACGCCGGCTCGAACTCTCGTGGAAATCCGAGCACGCACGCCTCGGCTCTCCTCGCCCACTCAACCGACCATGCGCCCAACGTGTACCCATTGTGGGCGATCAATGGGGTCGTCACCACCATACAATCGCGGGATGAGGTCATAAGGGTGCACACGACGACCAAAGTCGCTCGCCAACGGGTAAGTGTTCCCATGACCACAATCAAGGAGAAGGTAGCAGCGGCTAGGATCGGCTCGCCGCGCATGACAGACGCAGGCGCCACACAAGCCTCGGTATGTGGAGCTAAGGACCGCCGATCCCAGCTATATCCGTGGTCGCTGACCAGCCAAACCATCCGCCAAGGACTCGCTAGCGGTATGTAGCTAGGCCGCACGGAGTCTCGGCCGTGCTAGGGAACAAGACGCACTCGAACAGATATAGCGGTATGCAACGGCGCGCCCGCATCGCGACCTCATCTGCGTCGCAGGATGTGTCATGAAGCGACGGCCATCCATGTGGCACCCACCGCGTTGTCTCGATCGCATGACCGAACCGGTGACCTGCACGGACCTTCCAATCTGCGCCGGGTGGCACCAAAGCAGCACCACGGAGGGGTAGACCTGTAATCATCGTGGACGCCCCGCAGCAGAACCGTCATCTCCCACCGAAGTGGAAGGTGTGAGTCTCCGCCTCCATCGATCAACGAGTCGACAACAAGTGGCGCATCGTCATCGGAACCCATGCGGTAGATCCAACATGCGGGCAATGGGCGCAGATCGTGTCCCGCAGAGTGGGATGTACCGAGGGTCGAGACGCCGCTTCTCGGGGCCCTAAGGACGAAGCAAGGAGGCCCCTGTGCGGGTGCCGACAACCACACATGGCATCGGTGGTGCTCGTCCCAACGGGGCTCTAGCAGCTCGAACGCCATGTCCTGCCAAAGAAGGATAACAAGTTAGTGTACATTACAACAAAATGTGCAACAAATAACAACATAACTCACAACAAATGTTATGACAGGAAACGCATCAATGTACAAAAATATACGTAAAATGTGCACACCAATATGACCCACACGACAAGGAAACATATGGAATGTGCGAAAATATACATAACATGGTAATGTGCAATACATAGCTACACCATCGAGCCAACAATTAAGCGTACACCTCCTGAATAACACATTACATATGGATTGTGGTTGGTACTACGGAGCGTTGCTTGATGCCGCCTGCTTGGGCACCGATCGAGGAGTGGCCAAAGGTCTTGCATAGCCTACACTTCGGGCGCCAACACGATCCTCTGGGCTCTCATCCATGTCGCTGCGGATGCGACGGCTTTGTCGCCTTCCACGCCCGACATGCTTCGTTGCATCGTTGGGCACCCACTTTATCTCCCGCCATAATTCCTCAGAGTGCATGTCTACCCCGAGGAATGGAACTCGCACTCCTGTGTTGCATACAAGTGCCGCATGTCGTAGTACTTGGAGATGTACGTGTGTCGACGCTGGTTCCATACAAGCGCAAGCCGCATACACATGGGAGCATGGCTTGTGCGTAAGTCGGGCTTGTTGCACCTGCAAGATGCTTCATCACCAATCGCATATCGCTGCGCCCTCTAATTTGACCCATGACATACTTCGCCTTAGGCGGACCTCAAACTTCCTCCTTAAGCCATCAATGGCCGAGCAATGTGGGTTCGAGCCTTCTCCATCTTCCCGCCCATGAAGGCCTGCATGACCTCCGAGTATTGCTTGTTTTCCTCAACGTGCTTCTCGCGCCATCCTCGCTCTATTCACAAAGCACCCGACGGCACGGTTCCGTGTCTCGCCACAATTGCGTGGATCGGCAGGATCCGACGCCTTCAATACACCATTGTAAACCTCGGACATGTTGGTTGTCATGATCCCATACTCGCCCCACCGTGTCGTGCAACAAAGACCACATTTCAAGTCGTGCATTGACTGAACCCATTCTCGAGAATACCCGACTCTTGTGGAGCCCTCCACGCCCCTCGCCGCTGCATGCACATGCTTCGTAGCCTCTCGATCGAGCCGCCCGCAAGGCGCCGAACTTCCGCCTCGTTCTGCATGCATAGCTTGAACATCTTCATGAGGTCCTTGCTACGGAACCTTCGTGGAAGTTCGCCGCAATATGCCTCATGCACCAGCCGTTCTTCACATCACCACGGACGGGGCTCGCGCCCCATCTCGCAACGCTCGCAACGCAGACATCAAGCTGCATTGCGGTCGGAGATAAGGCACACTTCGGGCCTGTCTTGCACTACGGCATTCTTCAAATTGCAAAGAAACCAAAGCCGCTTATCTCGTATTCTCGCCTCCACAATTGCAAATGCCATCGAGTAGCTGGTCATTTGCATCGGCTGCAATCGCATGTAAGGATAGTGCCCTTGTACTTGCCGGATAGGAACGCCCCATCTACTGTTAGCACCGGACGGCACCACCGAACCCTTGTATCGCTCGATGGAAGGCCCGTAACACTGTCAAGAATGAAACAGCCGCCTCCGTAGGATGGACCTCTCCGCTGCTTATGTAAGTGCTCGGGTTTGATTGTGCAATTTGATCCAGCATTCTTGGGACCAGGTCGACGCCTCCTCGACGTCCCATACATACCGCAGCACCTTTCGCCGCCGCCACACCTTCTTGTAGCTCACCGTAGCCCGCCTCGCTCGCCATCGCACGCCATCGAACCTTCGGTAATTGACACATCCGCCGACGAGGTGCGTGACCACCTCCGCAACATAACGTGATGTCATGTTGCGGTGTCTATGTATCGCCCCGCAAGCTCGCAATCGTGATCTTGCAGCACCGCTATCCGAACTCCGCCAACGCCTTGTACCGCTGTGCACGGACTTTGCCACCACACGACCCGCCCACACACTTCACAACGCACGTGTCCGCTTTGACTTGTGGACCCGACACGCCCGCTTATGTTGACGGCATGTCTAGCAATAGCTCGCCGGACAGCACTTTATTACGGAAGCACCGCCTGCAAAGAGTGCGCCGCTGAACCCCCCATTCTCCTCCTCCGCCTCGTGGCGTAACTAGGCTCGCCGCGCGATGTCGCCCGGGCCCGACGACACGCACGCACCGGCCCGTGGTCACAACACGACCTACCACCCTCCAGCTTGCACCTTCGCCGCCCTCGCCCTCTCCAGAGCTGCCTGCCTCAACCTCCTCATCCTCCTCGCTGTCCTCTTCTTCCACCCGGTCCCCAAGATACTCATGATAGCCAATACGGCGCCCACCACCCGTCGTGGCACACCTTCGTTGGGCTGGAATTCGCGCACGACGCCTCGCCGCCTTCATCACCCACTTCTCGCCACATGTTCTCCCCGCGAAGGGTCTTCATGACCGCCGCCACTTCATCTCCACCAGCCGCATTCGAACCAACCATGCCTCGATGATTCTCGCCTTCCACGAACTCGACATACACCATTGGCCTCCCATATATCGCAAAGATCGTGGTTGCGCACGACTCCATGTAGTTCGCCATGACGCGTCATTGGTCACCTTCGGTTGCCATATGCTCCCTTCCGTCATTCACCATTGAGGCATAGACCGCCTCGATCCGTAACTTCTTCCTTGCGGGCCTCGATCGAACGCTGAACGGACACACCTCCGTAGCTCGCACAAGCTCATGGCGCCGATCGGTGCCCGGATCACGGTCCGCTCGCAATTTGACAGTCCGCCCATACGCCCATCACGCACGCAGACCACTCCCATAAAACACCATCAATTGTTCAATGCCACCATTGCGCATCTAACATAAGTGCATAATCAACCATTTTAGTACACAAAGATGTAACAATCGTATCATCTAATTAACAGCTTTCGATTAGTATATGTTTTGTATTTCTAAATCTACGATGTATTTGTAACTATTTTACTTTCAAATTGTACCATACATCAAATTAAATATTCATATCATTTTTATTTCCATACTACGGTCATTCACTAAGCACACTAATTATACAAATTATCTCTAATCTACAAATTTACCACCTACAAATGCTCCAACATAAATATTTACGTTTTCAACACATACACATTATTACACTACAATCTTTTCTAACTTTTACTTAATATAGTATTTATGTAGCTCTACTATAACTTTCTATGACTGCTATTATATTTTATTTCTAATCTACCAAATTTATTTGTAATTTCTTTTACCACATACCGCATCGTATGTAGTTCTTCCCTAAGCGCACTAATCATATGCTTCTAATCCTACTACTATTGTTATCACCTACAATTGCTCTAACATAAATATATATTTTCTCAACATCTACACACTACAAATTCGTATTTTCCACCTAACTGAAACTACTCTACAGTACGTATGTTCACTACAAAGGAAAACACTACATACACTACAATATATTATGCCTAACATATGCATGATTTGCTATACATACATAGCGTATAAAAGATTCGCATAAAATAACAAGAACACAAGATGGCTTGCTTAATTAAAGGCTAATGACATACATAAAATGATAATTGCACGGGCACAAAACTTACCTCTTCTTGAAGCTCACAAGACGATCTACAACTTTTGTACTTGCCAAATCCACGATTCCAAACGAAACAACTGAAATCTTACGGCTTTCGCTCCTCACTTTCTTCGCTTCCTCCTCTCGCCGCTCGGTCTTCACTCAAAAACAGCAAATGAGCTTCTGGATGTCCATACACGCTGAAGCTCGGTTTTATCTCTCGCATTCATCCATGAGCGAGGGGCCATGCGAGCCAGGTGATGACGCGCGTGTTACTTGTAGCCGCGGGTGAAAAACCAAAAACGCTGCCGCCGCGCACGCAGCCAAACGCGCGGTCGGGAATCAATCCCGCGTCAAATCAACGGCCACGCGGTCGGAGGGCGCCGCGCGTGGGAAAGCGACGCGCGCGTCCGGCGTGGCGCGTCAGAGGAGGGACGCGCGGTCGCGAGCGCGCGCGCGGTCGCACGCGAATGGCGCGGTGGGCGCGCGCCGGTCGTGGCGTCCCCGATCGCACGACCGGGCCACGTGGCGGCTCGGGTGATCCCGCTGTGGAAGGGGTCCAAAAGTGGAATTTTTGTACAGGGGTCAAAAATGGAATTTTGGGTATTTTAGGGTCCAACAGTGTCCAAATTTCGCAACGCGGTTGCATGCACACAGCCATGGATAGCCCGTGGTCACGCCCTGGCTGCCACCTGGTGGGTTCGTTATGCTCCACACCGAGTTTCCTGCAATCCGGGAGAATTGTGAAAGAGAAATAGAAAAGGAGCAGTTCAGAACTGCAAGAATTGGAATAGAACGGGGCTGGACATGAATCAGGTTGAATGCAATTCTCGATTTCGAATAGAGCTTTAATACAAATAAATTCCCCACCTGGATGCCCATCTATCCCTCATCTCTCTCCTTGTTAACATGGTCTTCTTCGCCGCTTGATCAAGTCGACGACCACACAGTGCGTGCGCCAAAGACGGCAACTGCGTGCCGTGAGCGCCTGCTACCACCTCCTCCCCATCGCCGGCCAGTTCTAAGCTGCCCACCTCCAGATCCCGTCGAAAGCAGCCACTGGTCGAGAGGTGAAGGCATGGCGGGCGGTTGGGTTTTGAGAGATGCAAGGAGAGAGGACGTGGGGAAGGCAGTTGAAATCAACTTGAGGGGAGGGGATGGAATGGATAGAGAAGAGATATATCATGATCGGATCAATGGTTAGGATTTACTTGGAGTTTATGCAGGCCTTGCCGAAGAAAGCCTCAAAAGAGGAAGTGATCACTAGCTGTTGCCAAGAAGGCAGAAAAGGAAAGGAGTGAATGCAACGATATCCAATTATTATAAAGGCAAAAATATTTGCAAGAAAATGAGCAGGAGACCTACTTGAATAGTCGGAAATTTCCATAGTACGAAGATAAGCTGTAAGCCCTTCATGGACAGAGAACTTTGGGCAATTGTCAATTCTAAGTTCTCTGAGGGACGTGAGACCAGCAAGTACACCTTCCAGGTTTTCACAACTCAAACTGAGCGATACCAGTGATGGGAGCTTGTTTTGCTTCAGAGGAATGCACTTTATAGTCTCAGAAATAATGGATATCTTCTCCAGTGACTTGTGGCAGAAACTAGCCAAACCATTCAAGATATCATCCATGAATCGACCCTTAAGACGCAGACTGGTGAGCGATGGCAGGGGAGGAACTGCAGCCAAACTGGGACAGTCAGTAATGCTTATTTCTCTAAGTGAAGGTAAATGAGGAAGCATATTCAGACTCGAGCAGCGCTCGCAATTCAACAAGGCAAGCGTAGGAATATGCGGAACTGTGAGGAGGCTATCACAGTGACTTATCTTCAAAGAAGACAACAGTGAAGGTTTAAATGCAGGGAGAGCTTTCAGTTCAGGGAAAAGCACGAGTCGGAGGGTCTGCAGTGAACAGAACTCGCCGTCTTCCACCCCAGACCATTCAGCCCATTCAGTCATCAACCGGAACTCCAAATGCTGCAATGATTTAAACCCTCTGGCCAGTGCATTCCGTCGGCAAAATTCAGGTCCGACAGATTTCAGAGCACAACTGTCCCTTATCTTGACATACCTGAGGGATGGCAACTGACCAAGGGTTGGAAGGCGTGGGCACTCAAAGGAGTACAGCTCTACCATCACCAGATTAGAGAAACGTGCGTTTCCGAGCCAGCTTGGATGGTTCAGGTACTTCAAGTAACCGTGTATGTGCAATTCCTTAATATTGTGGTGTGGGCATGAAACACCCCAAATTTTGAGCAAAAAAAAAAAATTTTGGAAATTCAAATGGAAAATGGAACACTTACCCAATTTGGCAAAAAGTAGCAAAACCCGCTTTCCTTTTTCCTCCTCCCGCTTCGCCTCGGCCGGCGCCATTTGCGCGCGCGCCCTCCTCCTCCCGGCCGCCGACGCCACGCCGCCGCTTCCCGCCAGCGCGACGGCGGGACTGCCTCCAGCCTCGCCCGCGAGGACGCCGACCCCACGCGCCGCTGAGCCGCCCGCCCTTCTTCCGCGCAGAGCCCCGGCAGGCCGCCGCTCGCCGCTGCAAGACAGCCTTCCGTGGCTTCTCCCCTCGGAGGTCGAGGAGGTACTCAAGCTGCAGTAATCCGCCGCCACCTTGCCCTCCTTGCTCGGCGCAGCCCCACCACCCTCTTCTCGCCTCCTCGCGGGAAAGGCCGCCGAGCCGCTCCACGCAGCGCCACCTGTACACGCCAGATAAAGGGTTTTCGCCATCGAGATCGCCTGCATCGCCCCTTCCCCTCACCCGCCGATTGAGCTCGCCGCCCCACCGCCGCCAATCCCCACCCCGCGCGCGGTGAGCCCTAAAATGCAAACGAACTCCACTCCATCTCGGCCCATTCGCGCATCTCTATGTGTGCATATAGCTCCTAAACACGATGGAAGATCCTCTGGCGAGCATTAGCTCGATGGTCGGGCCACGGAGCTCGCCGCCGACCCAAGGCCGCCGCCGTGGCTAGGCCACTCCAGCCTCCCGAGCTGAACCGCCACCGCCAATGAGTCACCGGGTCCCTAGATGGTTAAACAGCAGCTATTTGGATTGCGCGCACGAGCTCCCAACGCCGCCGCATGCATCGCCGCTTTCCCCACGCCCGCGACCCTCTCCGCTCACCCAAGTTCCTCCAGCAGCCTACGATGGAAACCCTCCCGTAAACGCCTTTGGCTATGGCCGCCCCGGAGCGCCATCGCCTCCTTCTCTCGCGCCGAGCCGCGCTCGTTTTCCCGCCAAGTCGGGAGACGCGAGAAGACGACGACGCACGCCGCCGATCGAAGTTCCATCCGACCGCCGCCTTCGCTCAAATCCCGCCGCCCGCCGCCCTTCGCTCCATCCGAGCATCCAATGCGCCGCCGCCCCATCTGCGCCGCTGACACCGCCCACGCCGCCGATCCGCAGAGCACCGCGCGCGCTGGGCTCTGCCGCGCGCATCGCTCACCGGCCGAGCACGCATCGCTCAAAATTCAAAAATCCAGAAAATGCCCCAAAAATCATAGAAAATTCTAGAAAATTCCTAAAAATACAAAATTACTCAATCTGACCAGAAAAATATCCTAAGTGCAAATCTAGTTCATTTCTCCAAATTCAAATTTGTTAAATTTGAATTTGTCTCTTTGCTAACCCTAATTATCCCAAATGCAAATCTCTCAATTTAAAAATACCAATTCTAGAAAATGTCCATCCTCACACTTTTAAAATATTGGGTTAAGATTTCACACTAATTAGCTTTTTCTGAATTAATTACTTTGATTTGGACTCATTTTGAGTTGAAGCTTATGTTGTGATTTTATGTGTTTACGCTAGCATCCGACGAGTGAAGCCTCGCCCGAGCTGAGCCGATCGCCAAATCTACGACATAGTAGAAATTCCAGACCAGCAAGGCAAGTCACATGTTTTTGAGCATATTGAATCCCATTGAACTACATTATTTATTTAATGTATTTTCATTATGGATAGTTGCGAACTGGTAATTGCTTAAACCAAAGATTTAGAATGGCATGCTATCTAGATAATCCTACCACTGATAAATAGCCCTGTTTACCTTGATGGCCATATTCACCTTGACAACCTTAGTAAGAAATAATGTATGATATCAAAGTAACCATGATTGCCTTACACAACAACTTTATACTACTAAGGTGTTGGCCGCAGGCTGGTAGGATTTCAAAGCTGATACTAAGGTAAAGATGTGCTGTGGGAAATCACGTGGTGATCTATGCCCACGACTTCACCATAGAGGAATTAAGACTGGGAAGGGTGTGCTATGGGAAATCACGCGGTGATCTACGCCCACGACCTTACCCGAGTGAGAGGCTGGTATGGATGGGTGGTGGTGCCAGTGGGCACAGAGGGGGATGTGGTTGGATGCCTCAAGTGAAAAATGTAAGGACAAGAATCTTGTGCCAAGTAAAAGACATAGTCAACGCCAGCCATGGAGTTGACTTGTCAACACTGGTCTAGTAGCCGCTCCATTCAATTGAAACTCTACAGCCGTGATGACAGTAGACGGGGAGTTAGGTATGTCATGGTACCTAACAACGGTAGTATTCACTCACAAACGGCTAGAGAAGAGTATATGTGCAATTGTAGCCGTGGATCGAGTGATGCTATCTGCAGAGTCTATATAAAGAAGGAGCAAGAACCGACGGCTTTCTTAACTCACGCGGAGTTAAGGGATCGTGTGGGTAAAGTTGAGCAACTCGCAGAGTGTAACAAATGGTATTCGAATACGCCGTGCTTCCTGTTAATGAAGCTGTTAATTGGGTAATTCCAATAACAAGGCATAAGTAGGATTGAGATGATTTAATGTGATAATTGATGAACTGATTCTGTTAATCAAAACCCCGATCTTAAGGAGCAAACATCTTCAAGTTTTGCTTACTTACAAATAAAATCGCATCCACCCATCGTAATATAACCAATATACTCCCATCCTTGAAATACCATGCATATAGTAAACCGTGGTTTACCTCGTGACTTGTCGGGTACAGTGGTACTCATGACTTGCTAAACATAATCAACGTAAGGCCAATATCGGCAAGATGATGTGGTGGAAGAAGACGCCTCAAGAACCACTACCTTGAAGAAGATTGGGCTTAGGATTTAGCCACGCCAGCCGTTGATCCTTTGTGTGTATGTGGGGTGTATGGGCTTATGCGCCACTGTACCTTAACAACAATATAATAATGTAATAAAGTTGGTACGCTTATGTAAGTCGTGTGTTGTGATGATCACATGTAACCCTAGAATGTCATAATCAGACACCCCTGACGTGTTATGATGTTCCGCATCGCCTCCAAAAATGGGGCGCATAGAGTGGTATCGAGCGCACTTGCTTGATCAGAGGTTGAACCCTAAGGGATAACAGAGAGTCCTGCTTTGACAAAACCTAGTTGGGAAAAAGAATAAAAGATTTTTCATAAAATATAAGAAATATTATAGTTATATGGTTTCTTAAATGCTATCTTTCATGCTATAAGTAAATTGCAGTTTAAGTTTAGTAATTGCAATTGTTTCGCACCTTTTAATATTTAAAAATATTTGTTTCGCAGATGGTCCATTTCGCCCACTCTGACCCGCTAGGTTGGAGGGATGGCCCGCTGGGCCAGGGCCATGCAATGTTCCTAGGCGCCGACGACCGCATAAGCCGCTTTTCCACTCGTGTCGCGCCATGCTCCAGCATTTACGCAGGGTTGCTCGGAAGGCATGGGTGGACCTCGTTTTACCCGTCCGTCCTGACAGGAGAGGAGGTTTTACTGGCCGGAGGATCGAGGAGTGGACGCGATCCAGACGCGGCTAGGAATGCCGTGCTCCACTTGAGGCACTACTACGACTTCGAAGTTCGACGAGAGCGCCTACGACTTGGTGCTCGGCGTGTTCCCGGTGGTCCCTACTTGACCCCGCATCCCGTGGAGACGGATGATGCTCGTTTTCACGCCGCGCGCGACACATTGTCCATCAGAGACAATGTACTCGCGAGCGATCCAGAGTCGCTCACACCGAGACGACAGCACGCCATCGCCAGAGAGAGTCAGATGAGATACAGCAGGAGCTCTACCGGAGGAATCTGGTAGAGGAGGGGGAGCTATCAGCTTGTGATGAGTCCCCTGATGTCCCCGCAAAGATCGTCCCTCTCCACCGCCAGGCTCCAGTAGTTCCTGTGTACCCGGTGATTCCCGCTGGCATGGATGTGCCAGGTCCATCCCGCCCACGTGGGGATCCCGACGCACCCGGTCCTTCACAGCCTCGACGTCGCATGAACGCTCCGGAGTATCGCTCCTTGTTCCAGCCGGCGCGTGCTCCAGCGCCACCAGCTGGGGATGAGGAGGACCCCGAGGAGGTTGTGCGCTACATCGACAAAGAGCCACCGACCGAGGGTTGGTGAGCGCTTGGAGGACTCGTGGATGTAGCTAGATCTTGGTAGTAGATGGTTGACTTTTGGTTGTACAAAGGAGGCGCATCTAGCTAGAATAAAAGTAGTGAAGTGCCCTACTTAACTCAAGAGTAGACCGTGGTATTGTAATGGTGTTATGTTTGTATATGTACAGCATGTAATGTATGCTGGCTACCGTGGCTCTTTTGGTTGTTAATACTATATTTGGTGGTTATCTTTAAAAGAATGTCTTTGTGGCACACGTTAATTTGGCTTTAGTTACTTCAGACTTGTCTCCAAACTCTGTCTTCTGCTTATCTTTCTACAAGTGGTGGAAAGCAGTGGTGAAGTAATTCAGCTTATCTAATGTAGAAGCAAGATGTCAGGCACTGAACCAAATCAAGGTACCCCGCCAGCAGGGCCCAATAACACTGCAACTGGGACAGATGCCATTGCTAATATTTTAGCAGTGATGGAGCAAAACCGCCACCAAGCCGAGCCGAATCGCACCAAACTTATAGAACAACACTCCAAGATGCTAGAGCAGATTATGACAAGAACCTCATACTCAAGTGGTTCACTGTGGACGAGTTCAGCAGAGCACCACTCGCCATGAAGTGGGCAGACTTCGTAAGACTAGACCACGGTCTTTTCCACTTCAGCGGACCCCATGGCAGCCGATGATTGGATTAAAGACATTGAGCTAAAACTAAAAATCATTCATCGTGAAGATAATGAAAAGGTACTTTATGCAACTCATCGCCTTCAGGACAAGCCTCCTCTTGGTGGATTAATTACCGCACTATGCATAACCATAAAGAATTCACCGGAGGAGTTCGCGAAGTTTTTCGAAAGCACACATTCCCGATGGAATGATTCGTGCTAAGCGCAGAGAGTTCCCGCGCCAAGGCAGGTAGAAGGAATGTCATGGAGTATGTACACCAGCTTTAATGAGCTATCCAGATATGCGTAAGATGATGTAAACATCAAGATAAGAAGATGGAGAGATTCAGGCAGGTCTACAAGACTCCCCGGTATCATATATCTGCGATGCGCCTGTGATCTATCCGATATGGTAGATCGCTAATCAATTCAAGAGGCCGTGAGGACGATGGAGGAGAATAGGAAGAGAAAGGCGATGCAAACCCCATTTACATCGCCTTCCAATGCACAAAAGTCAAGAACCTGGACGCCACCTCAAAACCGCGCTCACTAATCGTCAAGTGATGCTAGTGCCAAGACGCCCACCAATGCTCCCAACAAGGCAATAGATTCCAGCAAAGAACCACTAAGTGTTTCAAATGTGGCGAAACCACATGCAACAAAATTGCCCTCAAACGAATAATCTGTTTTCATCAGGCAACCGGACATTTCGAAACAATTGTCCTAAGAAACATTTGCCATCGGAGACAAAGAAGAATTCAAGCCGTGGCTTCCCACGCATGTGAAGAAACAATAATCGCACTGCAGCACCAAATCAATCAGGGAATGTGATAGTTGTGCCTGCCGGGTCATCGTTGAACAATCAGCTAGGAAGAGGCAAGGGAACAGGCAACCTCATTCTCCAAGCAAGAGTCAATCACATATCAGCTGAAGATGCCGCAGGATCAAATGACGTTATTGTAGGTATGTTTCTTGTCAATTCCATACCTGCACTAGTTTTGTTTGATCCTGGTGCTACGCATTCTTACATATCCATGGAGTTTGTGACAAAGAATCAAATGGCTGTTATGCCTTTGCCAAAACTTTATGCCATTCAAACACCTGGCATAAAAATGGAATCCCGATTTGGGTGTGGTAATCTCACACTAGAAATCCAGGGATTAAAATTTAAGGCAAACTTGTTAATATTGGACATGAAGGGACTAGAGATTATATTGGGAATGAACTGGCTAACCAAGAATAAAGCCATAGTAAGGTGTGAGCACAAAACAGTTGACCTTGATCGGGATGATGGCTAAGAGATAGTGGTCCACATGCACCATGAGCTACTTGTAAGATGAAGAGTGGTATACACAAAGGTCGTAATGGGTGAAGGAACAGAGTGCCAATCGTGGAAGAATACCCCGATGCGTTCCCTGAAGAACTACCGGTAAGCCACCGGACGGACCAATAGAGTTGGCAATAGAATTAGTCCCGGCACACAACCGACACGAAGCATCCGCATGAATGTCAGCAGTGGAGCTGAAGGAATCAAGAAACAGCTTAGATGATTTGCAAGCAAAGAGTTCATACGCCCAAGTATTTCCCCATGGGCAGCCCCGTGCTATTTGTGAAGAAGAAAGATGGAAGTCACGGATGTGCGTTGACTATCGAGGTCTAAATGCGTGACTATCAAAACAAATACCCACTACCAAGAATAGATGATCTGCTTGATCAGCTCCGAGGAGCCAAAGTTTTCTCAAAGATTGATCTACGCCGTGATATCATCGCTTGAAAATCCGAGAGCAGGATAGGAGAAAATCGATTTACAACTAGGTACTGACTCTACGAGTTCACAATGCACCTTTTGGGTTAACTAATGCACCGCCATATTTCATGAACCTCATGAATATGGTATATATGGAACAATGGACAAATTTGTGATAGTGTTTATAGATGATATACTCATCTATTCCAAGAATGAAGAAGGACACAAAGAACACTTACATGTCGCTCTGTCCAAGCTTAGGAACACCAACAGTATGCAAAATTCAGCAAATGTGACTTCGGATGAAAGAAGTTTCATTCTTGGGTCACATCATTTCAGAAGATGGAGTCAAAGTTGACCCAGAGAAGATCAAGTCGAGAATGGAATGGCAGCCACCCACAAATGTAACGGAAGTGAGAAGCTTTCTAGGATTGGCGGGTTATTATCGCCGATTCATAGAAGGATTCTCGAAAATTTCCGACCACTCACCAATTGCTCAAGAAAGAGATACCTTTTGAGTGGACGAAGAAGTGTGAAGAAAGTTTTCAAGAATTAAAGACCAAATTGACAATCGCACAGTCCTAACCTCCTGCATCCAGAGAAAGATTTTCAGATTTATCGTGACGCCCAAGCAAGGATTAGGATGTGTCTGATGCAAGATAGAAAAGTGGTAGCATATGCTTCACGCGCCTAAGGCCACATGAAGAGAACTACCCTACCCATGACTTGGAGCTAGCGGCGTGATCCATTCGTTGAAAACTCGGAGACATTATCTCATTGGTAACCATTGTGAAATATTTTCAGATCATAAAAGTCTGAAATATATCTTCACTCAACCAGATCTCAATTTGAGACAACGAAGATGGCTAGAACGGATCAAGGATTTTGATATCGATTTGCAATATCACCCAGGTAAGGCGAATGTAGTAGCAGATGCCTTAAGCAGAAGAGTGTATCACAGCATGGTCAGTGAGATTGACCAACCTCTACACTTAGTAACAGAGATGCAGAAGCTCAATTTAGCAGTGGTTGAACAAGGAATGTTAGCAGCCCTTGATATTCAGCCATTGCTAACAGATAAGATCAAAACAGCTCAGGATGACGATGAAGAAACACAAGAATTGAAAAAGAGCAGCCAAGAGAAGAAATCAACTGAGTTTATCGAAGACAAACAAGGAATTCTGACTTTTAAAGGGCGATATTGCATACCAAATAAACAAGAATCAAGGATTTAATATTATCGAAGCTCACTCCTCACAGCTTCAATACATCCGCGGAACCAAGATGTATAAAGATTTAAAAAGAAGATTTTGGTGGAGTAACATGAAGAGAGAGATAGCGGAATATGTAGCCAAATGTGATGTCCGCCAAAAGTAAAAGTTGATCACTGTAAGCTGCAGTTCATCGCAACTGCTACCAATACCCGAATGGAAGTGGGACAAGATTGGGATGGATTTTATTACTGGCCTACCTAAGACAAAAGAAGGATATGATGCTATCTGGGTCATTGTGGATCGACTGACTAAAGTAGCACATTTCCTTCCTATTAAACAAACTTACGGGAAGGATAAGTTGGCAGAGTTATATTTAACCAAGATCGTAGTGTATCATGGTGTTCCAAGCAGGATTGTGTCCGATCGAGGAGCACAATTTACTTCCATGTTCTGGGAGAAACTACATGAAGCAATGGGCACTGATTTATCTTTCAGTACGGCTTATCATCCACAAACTGATGGACAGACAGAAAGAACCAATCAAATCCTAGAAGATATGTTGAGAGCCTGTGCTATAGTCTATGGAGCAGCATGGAACACTTGTTTACCATTTGCATAGTTCTCCTATAATAATAGCTATCAAGCCAGTATTCAGATGGCCCCATTTGAAGCGTTATATGGCAGAGAGTGCAGAACTCCACTAAACTGGACAGAAACAGGAGAACGGCAATATATTGAACCCCAGATAGTCCAAGACGCAGAAGCTCATGTGAGAATCATTAGAGAGAAGATAAAGGTAGCTCAAGACCGTCAGAAAAGCTATGCCGATACTAGAAGAAAAGACTTGAGTTTCGAAGTTGGCAATTACGTATACCTCAAGGTCACACCATTCAAAATAGTCAAGAGATTTCAGGTCAGAGGAAAGTTAGCGCCCAGATATGTTGGACCGTTCCCAATTACAAAAAGAGTGGGAGAAGTAGCTCACGAAGTACAATTACCGCCCAACATGACCAGAGTACACAACGATTCCATGTGTCCCAACTCCAAAGTGCCCGAGGCACCTCACCAAGAAGTGTCATTGGGAGAAATTGAACTGTCCGAAGATTTGACATACCCAGAAGAGCCTCTACAGATACTTGAGACAACTGAACGACAACTCAGAAACAAGAATGTCAAGTTTTGCCGAGTACAATGAAAGAATCATACACCAACAGAGTCCACATGGGAAAAAGAAGCAGATTTACAGCGAGACTTCCCCAACATGTTCCCAAGACCAGATGAATCTCGAGGACGAGATTCTTCTTAAGGAGGGTAGGTTGAAACACCCCAAATTTTGAGCAAAAATTTTTTTTTTGGAAATTCAAATGGAAAATGGAACACTTACCCAATTTGGCAAAAAGTAGCAAAACCCGCTTTCCTTTTTCCTCCTTCCGCCTTCGCTCCTGGCCGGCGCCATTTGCGCGCGCGCCGCTCCCCTCCTCCTTCCCGAAGCCGCCGATGCCCACGTCGCCGTTTCCCCGCCAGCGCGACAGAAGGGACTGCCCTCCAGCTCAAGCCCGCGAGGACGCCGACCCCACGCGCCAGTGAGCCGCCGCCCCTGTCCTTCTTCCGCGCGCAGAGCCCCGGCGGTCGCTGCCTCGCCGCTGCCAAAGACAGCCTTCCGTGGCTTCTCCCCTGAGGTCGAGGAGGTACTCTGCGCGCAGAATCCAGCCGCCACCTTGCCCTCCTTTGCTCGGTGCAGCCCAGCTCACCCTCTCTCGCCTCCTCGTGCGGGAAAGGCCGCCGAGCCGCCTCCACGCAGCGCCACCTGTACACGCCGTATAAAGGGTTTTCGCCATCGAGATCGCTTTCGCATCGCCCCTTCCTCCCCACCCCGCCGATTGAGCTCTCGCCGCCCCCACCGCCGCCAATCCCCACCCCTGCGCCGGTGAGCCCTAAAATGCAAACGAGAACTCCACTCCATCTCAGTCCAATTCCGCGCATCTCTATGTGTGCATATAGCTCCTAAACACGATGGAAGATCCTCTGGGGCGAGAGCATTAGCTCAGTGGCCGGGCCACGGAGCTCGCCGCCGACCCCAAGGCCGTCGCCGTGGCTAGGCCACTCCAGCCCTCCCCGAGCTGAACCGCCACCGCCAATGAGTCACTGGGGTCCCGTAGATGGTTAAACAGCAGCCATTTGGATTGCAGCGCCGCCGGAGCTCCCCAACGCCGCCGCACACACCGTCGCCTTCCCCACGGCCCGCGAACCTCTCCGTTCACCCAAGTTCCTCCAGCAGCCCACAGATGGAAACCCCTCCCGTAAACGCCCCTTTTGGCTATGGCCGTCCCCCGGGAGCGCCACTGCCTCCTTCTCCCCGCGCCGGAGCCGCGCCCCTGTTTTCCCGCCCAAGTCGGGGAGACGCGAGGAAGACGACGACGCACGGCCGTCGATCGAGTTCCATCTGACCGTCGGCCTCCGTTCAAATCCTGGCCGTCCGCTTCGCCCCTTCGCTCCATCCGAGCATCCGAACGCGTCGCCCGCCCCATCTCGCGCCGCTGACACCGCCCACGCGCCGCCGATCCGCAGAGCACCGCGCCGCGCTAGGCTCGCCGCGCGCGCGTGTGGGCTTCGGCCGCGCGGCGAAGACGGAGCCGCCAACAGCCGGCCGAGCCGCTGGAAGCCGCCGCCGCCAGACTGCAGGCACGCGGCTAGGCCGCACTGCTCACTGTGGCGAACTCATCGCTCAAAATTCAAAAATCCAAAATGCCCCAAAATCATAGAAAATTCTAGAAAATTCCCAAAAATACAAAATTACTCAATCTGGACCAGAAAAATATCCTAAGTGCAAATCTAGTCTCAATTTCTCCAAATTCAAATTTGTTAAATTTGAATTTGTCTCTTTTGCTAACCCTAATTATCCCAAATGCAAATCTCCTCAATTTAAAAATACCAATTCTAGAAAAATGCCCATCCTCACACTTTTAAAATATTGGGTTAAGATTTCACACTAATTAGCTTTTTCTGAATTAATTACTTTGATTTGGACTCGTTTTGAGTTGAAGCTTATGTTGTGATTTTATGTGTTTACGCTAGCATCCGACGTAGCTGAAGCCTCAGTTCCGGAGCCGGAGCCGACTGCTCAAATCTACGACATAGTAGAAATTCCAGACCAGCAAGGCAAGTCACATGTTTTTGAGCATATTGAATCCCATTGAACTACATTATTTATTTAATGTATTTTCATTATGGATAGTTGCGAACTGGTAATTGCTTAAACCAAAGATTTAGAATGGCATGCTATCTAGATAATCCTACCACTGATAAATAGCCCTGTTTATCTTGATGGCCATATTCACCTTGACAATCTTAGTAAGAAATAATGTATGATATCAAAGTAACCATGATTGCCTTACACAACAACTTTATACTACTAAGGTGTTGGCCGCAGGCTGGTAGGATTTCAAAGCTGATACTAAGGTAAAGATGTGCTGTGGGAAATCACGTGGTGATCTATGCCCACGACTTCACCATAGAGGAATTAAGACTGGGAAGGGTGTGCTATGGGAAATCACGCGATGATCTACGCCCACGACCTTACCCGAGTGAGAGGCTGGTATGGATGGGTGGTGGTGCCAGTGGGCACAGAGGGGGATGTGGTTGGATGCCTCAAGTGAAAAATGTAAGGACAAGAATCTTGTGCCAAGTAAAAGACATAGTCAACGCTCAGGCCACAGGAGTTGACTTGTCAACACTGGTCTAGTAGCTGCTCCATTCAATTGAAACTCTACAGTGTGATGACAGTAGACGGGAGTTAGGTATGTCGGGTACCTAACAACGGTAGTATTCACTCACAAACGGCTAGAGAAGAGTATATGTGCAATTGTAGCCGTGGATCGAGTGATGCTATCGGGTAGAGTCTATATAAAGAAGGAGCAAGTGAACCGACGGCTTTCTTAACTCTGTCGAGAGTTAAGGGATCGTGTGGGTAAAGTTGAGCAACTCTGCAGAGTGTAACAAATGGTATTCGAATACGCCGTGCTTCCGGTTAATGAAGCTGTGTTAATTGGGTAATTCCAATAACAAGGCATAAGTAGGATTGGAGATGATTTAATGTGATAATTGATGAACTGATTCTGTTAATCAAAACCCCTGATCTTAAGGAGCAAACATCTTCAAGTTTTGCTTACTTACAAATAAAACTGCATCCACCCACTGTAATATAACCAATATACTCCCATCCTTGAAATACCATGCATATAGTAAACCAGGGTTTACCCCTGTGACTTGCTGGGTACAGTGGTACTCATGACTTGCTAAACATAATCAACCCTGTGACTTGCTGGGTACAGTGGTACTCATGACTTGCTAAACATAATCAACAGAAGGCCAATACTGGCAAGATGATGTGGTGGAAGAAGACGCTCCTGAAGAACCAGTCTACCTTGAAGAAGATTGGGCTTAGGATTTAGCCACGCTCAGGCCGTTGATCCTTTTGTGTGTATGTGGGGTGTATGGGCTTATGCGCCCGCTGTGTACCTTAACAACAATATAATAATGTAATAAAGTTGGTACGTTTATGTAAGCTGGTGCTGTTGTGGTGATCACATGTAACCCTAGAATGTCATAACTGTACATCCCGTACGGTTATGATGTTCCGTACCGTCTCCAAAAATGGGGGCGTTACAGGGCATAAGCTCTCAAGTAGCATCTCCATGGAAGCAGCGGTTGGTTGTCGGCCAGTACCATTGAACTTGCCATATTCCAGCGTTACGACTTCAATGTATTGCTTATTCCTCAGGCAAGCCTCCTTTGCCTCGTCAACATTGGTCACATTGCCTATGTTGGACAAATGTAGTTCTCCTTGAAGATTATCCAAGTTCTTCAACTCACTGATGTTACAGCGTCCATGGTTCTCCTCAACTGGAAAAAATCTAAGCGTCTGAAGCTTAGTTAGGCGTCCAATTCCATATGGTAGGCTCACATGACAATCTAAGACAAGATGTTCCAGGTTGACCAAATTCTGTATATCTGCTGGTATCTGTCGAATGATACAGTTTTGGCAGTCTAGAGTACGAAGATTGTAGAGCTTCCAAATAGAATGAGGAAGCGATTCAATCAGTGTGTTTGCAATACGCAGATACTGGAGGTGTTTCAACGTACCCACTGAATTAGGCAATTTCCTGATACGCTTTGCACCACTTAAATCAATAGCTCGTAAACACCTTAGTTTCAAAAACAGTTCTTCCTGCAGCTCAACTTCGCACCATGTAGCTCCTAAAACGTGCATTGCCCTGAGAGCACTAGAATCATGCAAACGGAAAAGTGGATTCCTAAATGAATCATGACATTCACCATTTACTCCATTTATAGATAAATAACAGAGATTTGGTGGAATTTCAACTGGTAGATCACCCTCAAACCCTAGAAATTCTTCCTTGCAACAAAGCTAGCAAGGGCGTGTGTAAGATCATGCATACCGTAGCGCATTGCTTCTGCCCAGAATCCCCATACATGGATTAACGACCGCTGCTTCAATTCACACAGATATGATCTGCCAATACTTCCGTCCGGCCTTTCATCATGATAAAGAAGGCCTAATGATTTCCACAAGCGGATCACGCCAAGTTCAGAAAACGTTTCGCCTTTTGGAAGCAAAGAAAGGGCAGTAAAGCACCTTTTAAATGCATTGGCAAGTGCTTGTAGCTTAGTTCTAGAGCCGGCAAAATCTCATCCTTCGTTCTATCCAAATCCCACAGATCACTATCAAGTACATCTTCCCATATGTCTTCATCTGCTTCATAGCACAGCATACTTCCGAGTGTCTTGATTGCCAGTGGTAAACCTTTGCACTTTGTTGCAATCTTCATACCAATTTCAACAAACTTATCGTGAGCAAAATCCCCTCTAAATGCAGATTGCTTGAATAATAACCAGCTTTGGACATCGTTCAGGCATTTTAAGTTGAACGGCGCTATTGTTTGAGTGAGTTTTGCAACTGCCTCATTGCGTGTCGTTACAATAATCTTACCACATCTTGCTTTCAGTAGTGGTGTGAGAAATGATTCCCACAGCCTTGGTTGTTCGATCCATACATCATCCAGCACAAGCAAGAAACTCTTCCCTACTACTTTATGTATCAAATTCTGCTGAAGGCTATCTAAACTACTGTTGTCTTCATACGTTCCCTTGAAGGCCGAAATGATGTTCTTGGTTAGTACTTCAACATCAAATGCATTGACACATAGATCCACGCCTTTCACTTCAAATATTTTAGAATCCTTGGGTCATTATACACAAGTTGCGCTAGTGTTGTCTTGCCTGATCCTCCCATACCAACTATTGCAAAAACAGCTAGGAATCTGTGCTTTTGTTCCTGCATGAGCCAACAATGTCTGAAGGACAGCTTCCTTGTCTTCCTCTCTTCCCACAATGCTGAGCTCCTGCACAATGGAGCTGGTCGGACGGTGCTGGTTGCCATTAGGCTTCTCAATCCTCCAACCATCGTCATTGGACAACAGGAGATCTTCATGGTCCTCCATAATCTCATCATAATTTTTTATGATTTTCCTTGCCCTAACAACCAGTTCGTGAGGAACAGGAACTAAATGAGCAGCTTGAGCTGTGTTTTCATAGGGATCACCATATACCTGAATCAAGAATAGATAGGTAAAATATCATCAAAAGACAGAAGATTTGACTCGATACTCAAATTCCTCTAAGGCATTCTGTTCCTGTGTGTAACTCGATCACAAGGGAAGGTATAAGTCCAGTATCTTCCTAAAAATATGTGAATTAGGAAGGACGTCGGGCGCCCAATAGGACAGTCTACCAAAGAAAGAGTGATACGGGGATTTATACATGTTCATAGTTGACTAGGAGGTGATTTAGTGCTTACGTGTGAGTAAATTTGTTCACATAAATGCAGGGGCGGATCTAGCGCCCTACCGCTACCGAACCCTTGGAGCCCCCCTATAAATTTTTAGCTATAGATGTATGGTGTAGGAGGGGCATAATGGAGTTATGTCGCTGTATCGCTTTTGTTCAGCCCCTCCTAAAATTTTTCCTGGATCCACCACTGCATAAATGCCACATCAGTGAAACTAGGACAGATTTGCTGAAGGGGGTGATATGCATGGTAATGATAGTTAAGGAGGTCCCTTACCCTGTTTTTGTAGTTAAGGGTTGAACTGTATTTTCGCAATAGTTGAGGTGGGTCCAATGAACTTTTTCCTGATGAAACTAGTAGTCCACGCCGGGATAAAAGTGGTAGGCAATCAAATAGTAGAGGAACTGGAATTGACAGATCATACTATGAAAGTGTTCTTTTGGGCTACGGGTTATAGCTTTTGCCTACAGTTTATTAGTCTAATGAGTAGTGATTGCTGAAAGAAGCCGAAGCTAAAACCCGACTGAAAAGCCAAAAAGAACATAACCTATAGGAGTTTGATTGGACATAGTTTAATACTTATGTAATTAAATCATTAAAACTAGCGGAATTGCCCACGCAATTGCGTAGCTAGATATATAATATAATTGTGCTTGTTATACAACTCTAATGCTTATTGTTGAAAATGTAGTTGTGTTTGTTATATATGATTAGTCTGCATAGTTATAATCTAACCCTACCAAAATAAATGACGTGAACATTTTTCCTCGATTAATGAGAGAATTTCTAATATTTTTTTTAGGAATATTGTGATGTTTTCTTGCCCTCAAGATGAATAACATGTTTTGAATCTTACTAGTTGTTTATATTTATATAGATTTATTGTGGATACTTGATTGCTCAAAGTAATAGTTGAGGAACAAAATATAATTTTGGCACATGGAAGACTTAAGGCCAGTTTGCAGCTGTTGTGCCGTGAAAACTAATTAGTCGTAGGAATCTTAAGTAATTATATATAATTTTATATTATGGCTCCAAAAATATGCTTTCAAGTAACCATGACATTCAAAAGTAGAGTAGAGTAAGTGCTTTTAAGGCCACCACACTGGCAAACAAAGCCTTAAAACAGGCGCGGTGCAAATTTGTTTGTTGTGCGTACCATGTCGCCATGCTTGCGCTTGTGGGTATTGTTGTTGCGTGCCTCGACCCTGCACCTGGCGACCTCGTACTGGTATTCTCCCACCACGTCCTCCGCATCGTATGCCACCTTCTTGAGCTCCCTGAGCCGCAGCTTGGCCGCGGCATCTCAGATGTCCCACTTATCCTCGGCGTCCTCAAGAGTTGCGCAGATCCTCTTCATCCTCCTCTCCAGCAGTCGAAGCTCCTCCACACCCTCTGCTTCGGCATCGGAGGACGTCGACGATGACGCAGCTGCCACGACCGCCTCCCTCGATGGGAGCAGCCAAGCCAGTACATCGGCTGCTCGCTTGACCAGACCGGGTGCGAACGAGGATGCCATGTCTCCCTCGCTTGTAGTCTGAAATCTCAATCTCAATCCGCCCTGACCGATTTGGTTTGCGGAAGCTTCATTTGGAGAGAGAGGGGGTTGGGGGTGGGGGGGTTACTGGGGTCGCTGGTCAGGCACTAGTCAGGTCAACGAGCTCCCCAGCTCCTTGTGTGATATGAACTTTCCGAGAAAGCTCCAAAATGATGAGAGAAATAAACAGAGCTGGTGAGCACAGAAGGGGCCTAGCAACTATCTATTTAGAAAAAAAAAATTGATCATATACCCTCCATTTAGATGGAAATTGAGGATTTACCTTCCTGGCCCACGTGTCTGTGACTTATGATGACCCCACATGTCATTGAGATGTGGAGGGTAAATCCTCAATTTCCCAACTAAAAGGAGGGTATATGATCCAATCTCCCATCTATTTATCTATTGTATCTCTACGCTTATCTATACTAATTAGTCACTTCAAAAAAAATTTCACGTTATTTAAAAAAGATATAGCCATCCATCTGGTGGACCCATCTTGTAACAGCTTAGACTAAAATAAAGAGTTCATTTAAGTATAATAAAAAACTGAAATTTGGAATATAAAAAATAGCAATTTGATTTTAATATAAATTTCAAAGTCAAATCTCTAAATATCTAAAATTTGAAATAAAAACTAAATGAAAATTAGCAGTTGGATGGTATATGAATTCCAACCAAACTCAAATTTAGAATAAAAGTAAATTGCAATTTGTATTCCATACAAAATTCCAAATTAGAATTCTTCAATAGCTAAAATTTGAAATAAACACTAAATGAAAATTAGCAATTGTATTTGTCTACAAATTCTAACTTAAAACTAAAAAAACTCCACGTAATGTACAATCCAAAAATATACAAATTTGGAATAAAAATCAAAGGGAAATTAATGATTTGATTTTTATACTAATTTTGAAATATTAAAATTCACAGTAAGAACTAAATTAAAATTAGGAATTTAATTCCCTTGCTTGTGCTCCGTCTCGCATGCGTGCGCTCATCCCGTTCCACTCCTCCAGGGCCTAGGCCAATGCCATCGCACCCCAACACTGTAGTACCCAAGTCCTTGATGTTCTGCACATTTATTGCACCAATCTTTGCCCCTACGTTTGTGCTCCTTTGCATAGCTCTACAACCTCTCCCATTCTGTCACGGTCGCGTCACACAACTTGGGCTAGCCCATCGAGCCCATGCACCGCCACAAGATGCCCATCCTCACCGCCTATATAAAGCCTCCTCGCCCGCACTCAAGTAGCCACATCACTCCACATCTCCACCGCCACCTCCACTCCCTCTCCCAGCGCCAATTCGACCACGCCACCCTTCTTTTCCTCAGCCCGAACGTGCCAAAATTCATCGCCAATGAGCCATTCTCCTTCTTGGTCCTCGGCCCAACATGCTAAAATTCATCGCCGATGAGCCACTCTCTAATTCCTCTCGCTCACACATCTCTACAACCCCGAACTAATTCCTCCTCAATTGCAACACTACTTCACCATGACATTGCTGCGATGAACACCCTCCTCTGTCACCTTGGATTGCCAACATCAGCCCACTCGTGAGTCTCCGACCGTGTTATCACCTCAATGATTCCTACTCACCACAAGATGCTTTGCCCTCCTCAATTTCCCATTAGCCGCTTCTCTTCACCCTTCTCGCCATCCTCCATAGCCGCCGCCGCCTCCGCTCATGTCGCGGCCAACTCGTTATCCTCGCCATCGGCAACCCTTCGATAGACTTCCTCTTGCTCCCTCGAGCATCGTTGCCACAACCCTACCGTTGGTAGCCAATCCCGAGCTAGCCCTTTTTTCTCTCACCAACAAGTGAGCCCCACCTATCAGGCCATTCAAGAATCCCTCCTCTCTCTCCTAAGTTGCTGATAGCATGGTCTCACTAGTAAAATTTCTTTTAAAACTAGTTAAAAAGTTGGTACACTGACATATGGGTCCCACAATTTGGTTCGATATAAAAATAAACCAGGTTCACCGAGAAATGTAGCCCTACATATCAGTGACTACGCAATAAACTAGAAATTTCAATTGAAGAAAAAAATAAAATAGTAGCCCCCATGTGCCAACACAGTATTTTCCTTCATCTTTTTCCTGATTTTCTGGCCAGCAAAACTTCCGATGGCCCATTCTCCCTCATACGAACTCCAATTGACCTCTTTTGTCTCTAAATTTTTCTAAATGCAAGATCTTTCTCCCAATACTATTTTTTATTTTTGGATTTTTAAATTTATTTGGCATTTATGTGCGTTATTTGGCTTTTCTTTGTTTTAGAAATTGATGTACTGGACGCGGTCGAGGTTGATCCAAAATAGGAACAAGTGTTCAACAAACTAGGCAAGTACCCTATTAACCATGTTGATCCTAGTTTTCAAATGCAATGTTGTTTTCATTATAAATATTTTTGTGCGTGCTTAATTTGAATAAAATTTGCTATATTTTTTGTACAACTTAGATCATGTCAAATGTTGACATAAATCCTTCCCTAGCGTTGAATACCCTTGTCATTATCACCCTAGGAATAGTTACCTGCTGTTTATAAATAAAATGGTGGTATCTAATCTAATCTAGGATGCAAATGCTTAGCCAAGCTTAGTAATAAAACTTTGAAAATACAAGAATAGGGATGTAGAAATTTGGAAAATTGTTTATGAGACATTTTGGACATAGATACACTTCTGCAAATTTATTTTGGTAAAATGGAAACAATATGATTTGATTTGGGTGAGTAGTAAGTTGTATGGGATTGGAGCTAGTGGTAGTCTCGCCCAAGTCAATTTAAGAACCAAACTTAAGTGTCACGAGCTCATATCATACAACCAGATGTCCTAGCGGAGGACCTGGTTGAATAATTTACAATGTTCTAGCATTGTACACGAAGGCTATAGTTCTACATTATTTTGGTGTGCACGATCATAACAGAAGTCAGTTTCCAAGGGTACACTTGTAACCTACATGCAAGGCTGCCCAACACAGCGATGAATACTTCATTGCGATAGTAAAGGGTATCCATCCCTTCAGGAGTCATAGGACAGGTTCATGTTCGGGCATGGTATTGTAAAGGTTTTGTTTTAGTCATCTCAGTTGCACACTACAATGATGCATGTGTACAAACAATATGAGTTGATTACATCTTGTGGGTAAATTTATACATCCTTTGCAGAGTGATAAGTCAAATATATTCAAATAGACGTGCCCTCGATTATGCGCATTGCAAGAAAATGCCATACTTGGTAAGATTTAGTTTAGAAACAGGTTTCAGAAAATGGTTTTGGACACAAATGGGGTACATGTATATGGTGCACCAACGGACTTAAGCCACAATACTAGTGTAGGTACTTGGATCATACCTTTCAAATTATTATTGAATATCATTACTTGTCATATACTTACTATTTGTTAAATTCATGCTTTTACAAATATTGTTTGGAAATAACTATTATCCATATTTAAACTGAAAATTGGCATTGTGCAACAAAACAATATAGCCTCCCTTGAATAACCTTACATGTAGTTATTTATCATTAGTGAAACTCCTGTGGAGTACGAAAATACTCACCTTACTTGTTGAATATTACTAGTTGAAGAAGACAATCTAGCATTGGGTTACTTATATGCCACTAGATCTAGAGATGACGGTGAGGCCAAATACTAGAGCGCAAACCCCAATTGGTTGTCTGTGGACTATGGCAAACCATGGGGCACTATCTTTATTTATCTTCTACGCATGACTTTGTTTTATGGTATTTGGCCTATATGGACAAGTTTGTAAAACACGATCATTATGGTCCATGTATGATTGTTTAATATTATCTAAGTACCCTTTTATTAAAATTCATGTATGGATGATGCTACTATTCTCGATAAATGTGTAACCATTGATTATGGGACTAGTATGTAAATATATAGGAGGGTCTAGATCACGTGATTCCAGTCCGACATTCCTACATTGCCATCCGAGTTAATTTCTACCCCCGCATTCACCACTTGGGGGTTAACTTCTTCAAGTAGTTCCCGAAGCAACCGTTGATAAAGCTATTTAAGAGGCTGGCTATGTAGAACTAGCAGTGCAAATTTGATGTTTTATGAGCACTATTGGATGAGCATAACAGAAAACACGTCAATGAGAAGAATAAGGCACTGCCCATTCCTAAGGCGGCACAACCCAAACACCTCACACTACAGGCAGAGCCTGAACCTACTACTCCGAGGAGGACCTTGAATAACATCAAGTGCTTCTCCCACTAAATCAAGGCCGAGCCATTGGACGAGTGGTCCCTACTGCACGATACAGACGACACAAGGTATGACATAATGGCTACTAACCTTTGAAAGCATCTAGACCCCTAAAAATATTGGTTTTGGTAATTAATGACACTATGTGATCATGGGACTAATTTGTGTGTTAAGTGTTTGCAAGAATTAGTCTCAAGGTAAAGGAAAGAGGCACATCAAAAGATGTCGCAAGATTCAAAGGGCTCCAAGTCGACAAGGTAAATAGTTTAGGGATCTTTTATTTTTATCGGTCTTGGAGAATGGTTGGAAGACCGGATTATAGATTAGATGCCGTACTATTAAGAGGGATCATGGTAAAATGTTTGATCATGTGCTTATGGGCCTTATGGATCAATTTAGGATCATGCATGCATTTAGAAATTAAAATTGAATCAAAATCATGCATTGCCAGAAATTTCGGTAGTACCGGCGTTCTATGGGCGGAACTACCGTATGGCCGGAAGTACCGGGCCTCCGAGCGAAACGTTAATTCCAGAGAGCGCCCAGAATCAAACTTAGTCTCTCGGAAATCGGAAGTACCGCGGATTGAATGGCGGAACTACCGCAAGCGCGGAAGTTCCGGCCTCCCAAGCGGAACTTTAATTCCAGAGAGCGCCCGGAATCAAACTTAGCCTCTGGAAAAATGAAAGTACTGCGGATTGAACTGCGGAACTACCGCAAGGCCGGTAGTTCCGGACATTTGAGCGGAACTTTATTTCCAAAGAGCGCCCTGAGTTGGAGTTAACCTCGCTGAGATCGGAAGTACCGGGGCAAGGAGCGGAACTTCCGGAAATCTGGAAGTACCGCGTTTTCAACGGCGGTAGTACCGCACTCATTGTCCAACGGTCACTTCTGAGCGTCTGACATAGCCGTTCTGTAGAGTCGGCGGAAATCCAGAAGTACCGCCCTTACAACGGCGGTAGTTCTGTTTTCCCTGAAATTTCAGGATTGTTTATTGCAACGGCTATTTGAGGTTGGTGGGGGTATAAATTCAACCCCACCAGCACTTGTACTTGTTGTTGAATCCCCATTGAGCATTCATAAGCCTAGAGCAATCTCTCACACCTCATATACACTCTTGAGCATTCAATTGAGGTAGTTGAGCCATTTCGAGTGCATTGCATCCTAGTGTTGATTCATTTGGCACTTGAGAGTGATCAAGCCTGCTGTGATTCTTTACTGTTGGTGCTTGCCGGCACCTAGACGGCTTGGCGGAGGTTCCGGTGATCTTCTCAAGAAGATTGTGAGAAGACCCAGAAGATTGTGAAGGCTCGGAGCTCGCCTACCCGGAGAGGGAAAGGGCTGCCGCTAGTAATCGAGGTGATTAGGCTCAATTCGTGGAGCCGGTCCGATTCGTTCGGGCTTACCTCAACGTGGACTAGGGGAGACCGGTAAGTCTCCGATCACCACGGTAAAAAGTGATTGTGTAAATTGTGGTTTGCTTCTTTGTGCTTAATTTCATTCAAGCAATTCACTTCAATTGAATTATTTGATTGCTTGCTTGGTTAGAGTAGCAAACTTTGTTCTAGGCTAATTGCTATTGCTCTTAGTCAATTACTTGTACTAGCGATCACTTGAACCATTCTAGGTTGTTTAGTTGTGCTATTGTTTACTTGCTCTAGTCAAATTACTAAGTTTAAAATTGTCAATTGAAATTAGACGAAAAATTTTAAAAGACCGCCTATTCACCCCCCTCTAGTCGGCCTCCTCGATCTTACAACCTTGCAGAGGTGTACATGTACAACTAGGTTCTTAGGGGCCTTTATTCTTAGCCCCTCGTCGCCATCATGGAAAATGTTCTGCATAGCACAATCAACTATTTCAGGGAGAGGCATGTAAATACCGCACTTCATTCCACCAACCCACAACACCGTACTGCTCGAAGATTACAACGCACATGTAGATGAAGATAGACAAGGGCCAGTTGCACACTATGTACGTGAAGGGCAATACAGAGTATCATTTCAATGTGCTCCTCCGGGATAGAGCCGGATTTGGGATGGCTCTTTCTCTTGTCACCCATGAGGTATGCCTTAGAGATCATGTGAATAAAGCTAGCTACATGTGCAACAAGCCAAAGCTCTTACACAAGCCATACTCTCATGTTCTCACTGCATGCGGGATTGTGCACATGGACCCTTCAAACTTCATATCTGATGAATTCTTCAAGGAGAGGGTGATGCAGGCGTGGTGTGGTGATCTTAGGGGGTTCAAAATTGTGGGTAACTTCGCCACCTTGGATATTTTACAAAGGACTAGATTTCGGATGTTGACATGCTAAATGGTGGGAAGGGTCATCGGTAAAGTCAACGTATTACCAATGATATGGATGAAATGCAAGTCGGGGCATTGGATAGACATTGTGGGCGCTGTAGCTAGGAGGGCCATATAGCCAGACGATGCAAGGCACCTACTAATGAGTAGGCACACTAGTATGGTTTGCAGTACCACTTCTTCGAGTGTGCAAAGTGGCACCAAGATTGCAAATCATTGTACATTGTCATTTGTACTTTGTTAGTTGCTATATTTGATGTACGTAGTGCCACTGTTGTGGTACAATTCCATTTTCATTACTGTTCAAAGTAGTGTCCTGGGAATGTAGTACTGTTTTGTTTGTTTGTTTACAAGTTAAATATACTCCTGCTTTACATTCGATATTTTTTTGCGCGTATATGCTAACTTGAAGTTGTTTTGCAGGTATGGCTTATGACCCTCGCGGATCTGACTAGCCTTTTAGCCTGCTGGATGAGCATGTTGACTGGCTACATTGTGCATCACATTGTGTCTTGCATCCTACGGGCGCAGACAAGGCAACTAATTTGGGGTAATCCACACGGGGACACCTCGGGTGGCCTAGAGGCTAGACTCACGCTGGACAAATAGGTTCGCATCTCGACGGTACTGCCTTCTCATCATACCTAGCTTTTGTACTGACCTTTTGTTTCTTCACAGGCTTACCTCTTCCTCGAATGGTGCAGGCCACAGACGAGGATGATTTGGCACCAGCTATGGTTGGGGACGATGGAGACATCTAGGCTGGGTCAGAGTGCTCACGATGCTTCCCGTTTGACCACTCCCTACTGATAGCTCTAGTGGACTGGTGGCAACCGGAGATGCACACATTCCACTTCCCATTCAGGGAGATAGCCCCTACCGTGGGAGATGTCGCCTTCCCTCAGGAGGCCCGACTGGCTGGTGCGATGTCTTGCTAGCCAGGTTTCACAGAGTCCTTCCGCCTGCGGCCACGGAGGAGTAATACATCTTCCCGCTAGCACGTACGCATGGCTCACCCTTGCAGTGGCTCTCGCAGTTTTAGGTATATGTTCGACACCCTTCCCGTTTGGAGCACTATGCTCTCCTTTCTGTACTATGGTTTTACTAACTTTTTGCTTGTACTCAGGTCAAGCAGATGGACCCAATCGCTGACGAGCACAGGTGTCACGACACCTTGAGGCTTACTTGTTGTGGCTGTGTCGGGTGTTGTTCAACAGTAGCCACAATGACACTATCGACACACGCCTTGTCACTTACACTAGGGTCACCACAGAATGGGAGGCCCCCCAGATTAGTTGGGGTTCGACTGCACTTGCCGCGACCTATCATGACTTGTGTGAAGAGTGCCGCAGGACGAGGCCAAACTCGATCCTCATGGGGTGTCTGCTCCTACTACAGTTGTGGTCATTCGAGTGCTTTAACCTCAAATGGCCCCTGTTGAGGACACCACTTCCTACGGGCTGGAGATGTACCATAGGGCGCGGTGGACCGACTGACTGTGGGCTCTCGTTGGTGCGTACTTATATTATGATTAATTCTTCATATCATGGATCCTCTTATCTAACAGCTAGTGTTCCTTACAGGTATAGTTCGCGCACGTGCAGGTCACACAGGCGTATGAGCCCTTAGTGGAGCAATTTGACTGCCTCACGGCTGACGACATATGCTGGGAGCCGTACTCCCCTAAGAAGTTAGAGGCCCATGCTCTTGATGGGTTGTCCTTTCTATGTTGGCACGACGGGGCTTACTGGCTAATGTAGAGGAAGCTTGTGTTCGTTGTCTTCGTCAAGGACTATGTGACGCATCATGTGATGCTGATAGACCATGTGGAGGTGACCCCGTGTGTGTGATGAGTAATTGACATCTGTTTTAGGAAAGTTTGAGTTTGGTTTGAGTGGTTCGAGCCATGTCGTTGCGTGGTATAGTCGGCCGGTCAGACCTTGTCGAACTAGGTCGAATGTGCTTAAGTCGTTTATTTTTCGTTTCGATCGGTTTGGGCTTTGAGTATTTCTTCTAATGCTAATGTATGATTATATATGTCGAGCGGTGCTATGTGATTTGTTTCTTGTCTGTGATGGCTGC
Organism: Dendrocalamus sinicus; assembly: GCA_036346575.1. Classification (NCBI taxonomy): domain Eukaryota; kingdom Viridiplantae; phylum Streptophyta; class Magnoliopsida; order Poales; family Poaceae; genus Dendrocalamus; species Dendrocalamus sinicus. Next base: position 22,552,278 of record CM070641.1, read on the forward strand.
AGGACTTTGAGGCGAGGTCGTGGCGAGGCACGAATGACCGACCAGGCACAAAGTGGTCCGAGGTCGGAGCGGTCGGGATGTGCCGAAGACAGCGAGGACTCGGAGTGGTTGCGAGGCTTGGGCGGCAAGAAATGAGGAAGCTTCCCAGAAGGTGTAGGAGGGGCATTTTGGTAAAAGTGCAGGGCTGCACAAAAGGAAGCGGATTTGGTTTTGAGCTAATGGATAAAGCACAAGAGTTGGTGGAGTAATTGGGTAAAGTGCAAATGTGAACCCGGTAGTGGAGGCTATAAATAGAGAGGGTGTTCTCTGGTAGCCATGCATGAAAGTGAGAGTGATTTAGAGAGATGGCTTGAGAGAGTGTAAGTGTGAGTTTTTTGAGTATGTGTGCTCTCCATGTGTGTTGGTTTTCTTGAGTTTATGGAATTGTGTATGGGGTTGTAGGGATGGGGTGAGTTGATTGTATCAAGACTATGTAATCATTCCTCTCAAATACAATCATTCATCCCTTTTTTATCTCCTCTCGATCTTGGTGCGTTTATTCTTTGAATGTTCTCTCTGTTATGCTTCTTTTGTGCTCTAGTGATTTGATAGCTCATTTGTTTTCTCATGTGAAACTGAATCAAAGCCATTTGGCTAGTGAATTCATGAGAGCAATGTATTTTCTGCATGCAGTCCTATTGTGTTTGTGGTTTCAAGTTTGTTTTAACTTCTTTGCAGCTGGCTATCTTTTGTTTTGATTCCTCTCGGCTTGCAGTTTGTGCTTTGTGCAGCATTTGCTAGCTATTTTGCTTTCGGCTGCAACTCTAGTCCACCTCCTCTCATCTTTTGGTTCTTTGCTTTCAGTTTGCTTTTTAGTCAGCTTTTGTTCTCAGGTTTGGTTGCTGATTTTTGTTATCTTGTGCAGTCCTAGTTTTGGCAGCAAAGGAAGATTCCTCCTTTCGCAAAGAAAGACATTTTGGGCAGCTATAATTTTCAGTTTTTGTCTCTTGCCTAGCTTCTGTTTTTGATTCCATGTTGGTCTCTTTTGGCTGCAGTTTTAGATGATTTGCACTCCTTTTGAGCTGCCCTTAGCTTCTTTTCTTTTCAGGTCCGCACTCATTTCTTGGCAGCAAAAGCAGTCTTTTTGTTGGTAGCTATTCCCCTATATTTACTGCAGTTTTCAGCCTATGTGTTTCCTGTTTGTTGGCTCTTTTGGCTTGCAGATTTCAGCCTATTGCCTTCAATTTCATGTGTAGTTTTCAGCTGACAGCAGGATTAATTTCTTTTGCATTTTTTCGGCCGAGTTTGCTTCAATTTCATTCGTAGCAATTTTAGTACCGTCAGTTGATCTCTCGACTTTCGGCCAACTTAGAGCCTACATTTTCTTGTCAACCCTCTTGGTCCCTCTGAGGTGTTCAGTGATGTCTCTATGTTGTTGTTGTTTTTTTTCGTTTGATCCTCATTGTTTCAGTCTTTGGTCTTGACTAGTCTTTTCAGCTTCGGTTAAATTTGAGTGGATACTTGGGGACGTTTTTAAAAGGCACCATTCACCCCCTATTGCCATTTCGGTCCTACAGATGCACCAATTTGGCCTACGCTAGTGTTCTAGTACTAGTCGGGCAGCCTGTGCCCAACAATGTCCACGTGTGATTTAGCAGCATAGATGTCCCTCTTTTAACTTCCATCTCGTAGCCATGACTTCTATGTGTTACGTCTTACATGCACACTAGGAAAGGAGTCCGTCGCAGCATGGACTGGGCGACGAAGATGGAAGCGTGGGTAGGCCAGTGGGAGGGTGTGCCGCAGGACTGTGTGCAGGAGAACACCCCCTGCAACCACAGTGCGTACGATGAGTACCTTCGCTTGTACGCTCCTCGAACACATACTAGGCTGGTACTTGCTGCTGACCCGCCGGCAGCATGCGTCCCAGCACCAATCAACACATACAGTATGCACTTCGCAGAATGTGTACCGCGCGGTACGTTATATCATATTTTGAAAACTTCACTTCTAGCAACCCCACTTATAGGTTTCACCCTGTTGTGTTTTCCTTGCAGGTGGGCATCGGTGCCGAGATTGTGAGCGACTCCCGCTCCGTGCTGCAGAGGCTCACCAATGGTGCGGAGGTCACATGCTGCGGTGGTCGAGGATTTCCATCATGTGCAAGTTCAAGCCACACATCTCGTCAGCCTGTTGTCGTGCATGAGACTCCTAGAGGTTGACACGTTGACACCTAGTCGACACTCTGCACGCCCACCGGCACCATCCCATCCAAGAGCACACCGTGCGGGAGGGTCGGCGTGGCCACATCCAGCATGCCCCGACGAGGCCGGAGGGTCGACCAGGCCATGTCGACACCGCGATGGCCTAACGAGGCCGGGAGGTTCGGTCGAGGCACAGCCCCATACACCGCCAGTCTTTGCATGCTTGGGTCCTTAGGACTCCTTTGGCTTCCCACGCAGGCACGCACGACGCGCCATACCGCTTTAGACATCTTTGCGCGCACCATGGTGCTAGCCGAGGTACATCGTGTCTCTGTTTGTTTGCTTGCACAACCTTACTTGACAAACTAACGATATTTGCACTGCAGGTCTTGCGCCTCTTGACGGGTTTGGGGCCTCCTCAGGTGACGCAGACATGGATGACTTCTTTGCGGACACAGACTTGGAACCTTAGCCCACACCCCCTGAGGTTCTCTCCAAGTCACAGCTCTGCAGTGTGCCAATACGCACATAGCCACAAGTGCTATCCACCCCTCTGACTTGGGAGCTCATCAGGCAGGGCTCCTGACTGTCTTTCCCTCTCGGGGCCGAGGTCCTCGACACCAAGCGCTGAGGAGAAGGCCCAAGTGGGGCCGTCTGGGAGGACGTGGAGTTGGACTGGGCTATGGCGATGAAGAAGGGGATGCTAGGGGTGCTATTGGGGGCCTAGTAGGGGCCATCCCACTGCGCTGGTTGTACTTTTATTCTTTCTATAATACTTAAATTTTGTCTGTAATACTGTTGTGTTATTATTTGTACTCCTTTATATGATGTATGTTTGTTTGATGCATATCGATGCCTTTAGCTTAATGCATGTGACGCAGTGCTGGAACAGTCCACTCAATAAATGGCAACCACAATGACACTTCCACCATAGTTACATGCTTTAGGATATTGAATATAACTACATACAATAAGAGAGAGTACCATGGTACAAGCTTCTCCGGTGTGCCTACTGGTAGAAAGTGCCTGTGTAGTTAGGGTTCGCACAACAGCATGTGGGATAATAGGAGCTTCCTATGTTGACAACCTCCTTATTGCCCCTCTTGCGCTACATCTATTGGCGGATGTCATTGTTTTTCTCACTGAGGTTATCAATTCTCGTCTCCAACTCTATGATTCAGTTCCACAATGTACCCATGTACGTCACAACATGGCGTTTATGGGGAGGATCGATCTAGCGAACAAAATTGTATTTTGCAATCTACTGGAAAGGAGGGTTAACATGGAAGATCTATTAGTAGAAACAAAAAATAAACTATTGGCTAAATGTATCCCAAAGTGTGGGTATCGAAAGAAACATTATCTGCCTTTGAACTGGCCATCCAAGACCTGCACGACCGCGTCCTCCCTGTGTGTGTGCATTATGGACATACCGATTGAGCACGCTTGTTTGGCATCAAACAGTACTTAGGGCTGATGTCCTCCCTCATTTTGAGGGAAAGGCCTTGCATAGGCGACCCTAGTTGGACTGGCCCCTCTGCGTTTGCCATGGTATGATACTGTAGGACGGAGAAAATTCTTCTTCCTATGGTTGAGAGGGTCGAGTGCTCCAGCTTTCAGAGGGTGGGATGTGCATTTTTATAGCCCACGGGGGGATGCAGTGTGCTTTTCAACACAGCGGGTCATGTGTTAGCTTGCAGGGTGATGATGTCGCCTCCATCATCATAGCAGGATATGGCCTCCCTCTCAAAATGAGGTAGCTTTGCATATTGACGTAACCTAACGAGGTAGCTTTTTCACACCGATGTGACCCAACGAGTCAAATTTGCACATGACGTCACCCATTGAGCCAGCTTCCCACAAGGACGTGACGTGACTAAATGAGCCACATTTGCACAAGATGTGACCCAACAAGGTGGCTTCGCGTAGGATGTGAGCTGACCAAGTAGCTTTGTGCTGTGACGTGACCTAACCTGCCAGCTTTGCACCGGACATGACCAAATGACCCAATAGATTAGTCATACTACTCCACAAGTGCATACTATCCAGATAACCAGAATAACTAAGTGCTCAATAACGTACTATCTAGAATAACCAATAAAGTACTCATTATATCTAAGTACAACTTCCAGAGTAACCAACAGTCCAGTATTTTATGAAGCTTGTAGGGAAGGCACTAGAAGATGTTGGAAAAGCTTGTCCTAAGACTAGGGATTACCAGGAAGGTTAGTTTGAAATATCATGAATACACCATGTGTAAGTACTTACTGGACGAAGAGAGACAGTGTAAGTACGCATCTGTAAAGCACGACGTGACCAAACAAGGCAGCTTTGCATTACGATGTGACCTAACGATGCAGCTTTGCGCAATGACACAATGAAAGGCTGCAGTACGGTTCCTCGCTGGGCCCGCTGCATCATGCATGCCAAATTTGCTTTAACAAAATTACACTCCAAACGCATCCACTGATTTGCATCACTACTTAAGTACTACCCCAACGGGGTACTCTTGCATCATGACTACAACAATATCTCGTTCAAATGGAGAACCAGTAGGATGAGTTCCGCAAGCTCGCAAGGGCTGCTGTAGCCCATGACAAACAAATGGAGCATGCCAGAAGGACATCTCCCCACGACAACGCCTCCTGTAGCAGCAACCCCTACTGCAACATTCCAACCAAGTACTCCCCGCAAGAACCGCCTGAGGGGGAGACGTCGTCCCTCTGTTAGTGTAGAGACAGATGCAAGTTTTCCAAGTCCAAGTAGCAACTCAGCCTCGGCATGCACTACTGGGGTTGCACAAACTATGCATGGGAACATCCCGATCGTCGTTGGGACATGAGCCGCTACCGACAGCTGGTAAGGACCTGCTATAACTTATTCCTGTAATATTTCTCTTCACAACTACGCACTAACATCCTCTCCTGTCTACTCGTAGTCTTCGAATACGCTATTTACCTACCACAGTTGAATCGACCGAAAGATCCACCCACATGACTAGTGGTGTCTTGACTTCGAGGAGTGGGACGCCAAGACCCACTACGAAAGAATGGAGGAGTGCCGCCGTGATGAAGTGCGTAGCGACCATATCCGACTGGAGATGCAGGCTCATCTCAAGGCATGCAAGTGTAGAGAGCGCAAGGCTCACGAGGAGGAGCGCGAGAGAAAGTGTGAACTAATGGTCAAGGTAAGGGCGGCGGACGAGGAGTACAACGCTGAGCTCGCAAGGAAGGGATAAATGGCCATGATCCACGCAGTAGTTCGAGGCATTTTGTAGCAACCCCCTACTAGCTATATTGTTCCTTTATGCATATACATGTGTTCTAGTATTAGTCGGATGCTTCCATCACAGTGTACCGTAGTAGTATCAATGTTTACTTAAGCAATTACCAAAAGCACTATGCCATGTATCCACATCGTATGCGCGTTGGTTCAGGGACTCCAATGTATTACATGTTCCTTGTCTACCAACTTATCTTTGGTCATAACATTTCATCACTCTTATACCTTCTGGTGTATTTGTACTGTACAATAGGATTTGTGTGCATTATATTTTCTTTCCATCCAAGAATTCTGAATTGTGATAAAGAAATTGATACTCAAACTCTACTATATTTATTTACAAATTAAGACCACAAATGATAACTTCTTTGCCATATGACATACAATGGATTACCTAAAATATTCCTAACTATCATAGAGCACTACTTTATTGTCTAACAACATCATCAACAGATATTGTTCAATCTCACATTCGAATAAAAAAATAGATTATTTGCACTGGGTTCCAGTCGTCCAACGGTTTGATGACAGCACATGTTGTTCGATCATTGGGAACTGCATCTCTATTGCCCAACGGTAGAGCTACTGCCTATGTGTCACTTGACCGTTGGGCGACGTCGCCCAACGATTGGGTTACATGGGTTACTTTTGTAAAAATAAAAATAAAAATACAGGTATAGTTTTGTATTTTTAAATAAAAAGACTATTTAAAAAAATCGTCTTTGGATCTAAAAGAGCAGGAACGCTTACATACAGGAGTATGTATGTATGTCTTGTCTCTGTACTTCCGACGGTCTATCATCTGAAATATAGGTCTTCTAAGACAAATCGAACAAGCATTGCCATTACTCAGCAAATAAAGTAAAGGATGCATATCCAAGGACGTGGAAAAGCGGAGTAAAAACAGGATCTCGCGATGACTTCGCAAATCGTTAGAGGATCAGGTGCAGCAAATACTACTGAATGGCAAATGAACATCAACAGTTTAGCATGCAATATATCATGTCATGTAAACCATACGGAGGTCTCTCCATATTTGTAAGGTTTTTTGGTTTGGTTTTTCTCTCTTTTTGAAGTGGATTTCGTGTTTCTTTTCTCCTTCCATTTCTAGCTTATTTCTTAGCATGGTTTTGATTGTTGGGATATCTTAGAACAAATCTAAGACAATCTTACTCATCTAGAATTCACAAGCTGGATTAGATTGTCATTTTTATCTTTTGCTCAGTTTTACTGTAACTTCTTTTATAATGGATAAATGTTAGAACTTTGACAACAGTTTTTTAAATCGTTGGTCGGAATAAGTTTTTAATATCCTAGAAAAGATGTGTATCAAATTTCAGATGTTTTAAAGCATTTGATCAAAAGTTAGACTGATTTATGAATTAAGCGTCGTGCTGATTTTGCGCAAAGGTGACCTAGTGGTCAGACCATCCACTGTATGGCTGATTTTGAGTACAGGTGACAGCGGTCAGCCAGTGTGAGGTGATCAAACCAGCCCGAAACGGTGTTGCTGGTTTTATGGCCGGTTTTTTTAAGCTTCTAAAAGTTATTTTTCGACTTTTCTATAATAACTAACTTTTAAATAAATTATTTTTTCAAAATAAGACATACTAGTTAATTATAGTACATACTGTACCAACTCCATTTATATCAGCAAAAAACTACACGTGAGTTTCTATTACTCTGTAATCTCTCACATAAATAGCTCAAAAACCACAATCCACAGCTAAAAACCATAAGGTTCAACCAAAAAGAACAAGTCCTTAATTGTTTCCGCTATGGAGAATAGTGTTGAGGCTATTGCAAGGTGGGTTTTGATCCCTTAGCTATTCATAGTTATTAAGGTGAAAATGTCCAAAATCCAGGAAAAAATTTGATCGGTGGTATTCACCCGCAAAATCCTTCGATTTAACACCATCCTTGGTATATTCTCACAACACGCAAAATGCATCTAACACAAAACAACCAAAAGGGTCCGAGTCGCCGTCTTCTCCTAACATTAGTTTTATACATGCTTGCACTAATTTAGCTAGGTCCGTAACTCCGAAAGATGTTCTATAGTTGGCAAACTAAACATTCAGGGTAGCAGCAGATTAACTAGGAAAATCAACATCACTTCCAGGCCTCCTTTGGAAATTACGGTGTGCTTGATCATCCCCTGTAAGTTTGCAAGGAAACCTATGAGATATGGACTAGAATAATCATATGAAAAATGACCTCATCCTTCTTCGAGAAAAGCTGACGATAGGGTGCTGTGTCACATCACAATATCAAATCTACTAATTCCAAACACCCGAAGAAGCATTAGATAGGCAAGTGATTAGTGTAAATTTCACTTAGTTTACTTAGTTAGCAAAAAATTCAGAGAACTGTACAGTGTACAACGTACAAGTGTGACAAAAAAAACATTGTAATGTATGCGGTCAATTTTACTTAACTGACTTAACAAATTAAAGATCTGCACAATGCACTAGTGTGACCAAAAAGCATTGCGGTGTATGCAGTCAACTAAAGCATTGTGACCAAACATGAAAGATAGGCCAGGCATCTAAGAGTGCTGAAGACCAGAGTAAGACAGTTTTTGATCAATAAAGAAGCTACCATTTCTCGAGAAGGCCTTTCATGTGCTAGTTTGCGGTGAAAACAGAGGGTAATATTCGGTTTGCGCTTAAGATAGCTAGGTAGTCTAAGCTAGTTCCAAACTAAACTCGCTACACCAATTTGGGACAGAGAATGAGAGAACCTAATGGCCATCGGTGTTTTCTCACAGTAAAGTTTGTTAAATGCGGTTGGCACTGCCAACAAATTAATGAAAGTACACTTGCAGGTGCCTACAGGGCACTAACAACCCTGTGTAACTGTGGAACTTAAAAGGATAACTGAATAGGAAACACAAACATGTGTTTCTATCTTTCTCTGTAGATAAACAAACTTAGAAGTTCATCTCCTTTTGTGAGTGAGCAAATTAAGCTCAGTCTGCAGAATCTGCTTCCAGCTGACAAGTGAAGCAAGAATATATATAACTTCCAGCTGACAAGTGTTAATTTCTCTAAAAAAATCAATGATAGGTCAGTACGAGGATGAAAGAAATAGCAAGTACTATATCTGAAGCAACACTTCGCACCTGTGGGCAATATATACAGCAACGAGGCCGTGCCATCACTCGAACAGATACGGGCGTGCCGGTCCACGGCACGTGAACTCTGCCTCCACCTTGAGGCTCTTAAGACGGAAGGCAACGTGAGGAAGGTACGGCGAGCGGCTGCTGAAGCACACGAGCACGAGCCCGGCGACAACGGCGCGGACGTGGCGCACTTTCGCATGCGCAGGCGCTGCCGAGCGTAAGACGAGCGGCACCTCTCGCTCCAGCTCCCATGGAACTTGAGTCGTCCCGTCTGCCTCCTCTTGACAGAGCCACACTTGCAATTGGGGGCACCCATTAGAACCATACGAGACATGAACTAGGCAGCACGCGCCATCCTCTGTCTCCCCGACGGCGTAGGGTGACCCATAGGAGACGCCGGGCGGGAGACGCACGTAGGAGAAGTGCATCGTTTGGGTGTCAAGTGAGAGGAGTAGAGATCCGGAGCTATACTTCCAGTAGATGTGCCCGGCGGCGTGCATCGCCGGGAAGTACTGGTTGCGGTGGCTCCTGGCTGGCTTGGCTGCCGTGCCCGGGTGCACGCGCCAGTCTCCCGCGCGGGAGTCGTACACCTCGGCTCGAGCGGATCGCTTGCGGTGCTGCAGGGAGATCACGCGGAAGAAGAATTCTTGGTCGTCGGCGCCTCTGCTGTCCGGAAGCAAGCAGAAGGTGTGGGCAGCGTACCCGTTGTCCGGGACGCCGCGCCTAAATGGCCGGCGCACGGAGACGGCGCGGTGGGCGATGGGGTCGAAGACGATGAGCCTCCTCTTGTTGGAGAAGAGGAGGAGGCCGTCGCGGCAGTCCTCGAGGGAGCACCGGCCGGAATCTTGGAGGCGGGTGAAGAAGAAGTCCCCGCGGCGGACGACGGCGGCGAGGACGGGGTCGGAGTGGAGCGGTGCGGGCTGGAAGAGAGGGAGGGTGGAGCTGTCGTGGGAGACGAAGTGGCCGAGGAGGGGAGGGAATGGGTGGAGCGCGCGGATGCGGCGGACAAAGGCCGGGGAGGAGACGACGCGGCACCAGTGCCGGGAGGAGAGCGCAGCACGGAGGATGGAGGCTGGGGACGGCAGGCGGAGCAGGATGTCGGCGACGACGTCGTCGGGAAGGGATGCGACGGTGGTTTGTGTCGGAGGAGGCGGCATCGTCGAGGTGGTGAGCCTGCGTCTTTTGGTCTTCATTTTCGGCAGTACGAGCGGAGATGCCTATAAGCAAGGTGACTACTCGTCTGCCATCCTGACGTTTTGTCTTCGGAAATGACGTTGGCTATGTATTTTTCTCTTCGAGAGAAACATCTGCTGACATCCTTTAGTTAACTAATCAGAGGACCAGAGAAACGCAGTGGTACATTAAGGCCCTGTTTGGGGAGCTGTAGATTCTGAGTAGCTAGCTGGAGATTCGAGTAGTGGCTAGTCCGAGTAGCAACTGTTTGAGTACCTAGCCTGCTTGGCATCCCGAATTCTAGTTCATGCGCTTGGTATCCGATAGATGTATTGACTGAAATGCCCTTGGGTGAGTTGATGTCCGATTATGTATTGATAGAAGAGATATCTATGTCAGTAAATTTGTAGTACTTAGTTCAAACATTGAAAACTAATATTAAAGTTTCATGACAATAAATTTGACTCCAAATCATAATTTTAAATATTATGATACCCCAGTTGTAATATTTTATCTCAGATTCTGTACATAATTATGAATTTTTGTCCAAAATTTGTAGGACCATATATACACAAATTATGATTTTTTGCAAATTTTATGTATACATAAGCCTTTTCAAACTTGCTATATCCTTTATACTTGTGTCAATAATAATGTTACAAGTTAAACTTTGACAAACTATACACGATGTGATACATGAATACAAGAACAAGATGCAATAATTTAGCTAACATTTACAACAAGAATAGACTACACTCCGTAATACATGAATACAAGGCTGCTCAAGCCGATCAATGAGTTCACTGACAAACAGGAGACCATGACTAAAACAACTTATTGTTCAACAAAAAAAAAAACAACGGGAACTCTGAAAGGGGGCCTTCCAGCATAGCATTGGTATAACACACAACCACCAAGTGCCCAGAAATCATAACCATATGAGGGGACTCCTCCCTCTTGAAAGTACTCCGGAGCCATTTAGCATGGTGTTCCCCTCAATAGGTTGTGGCACCTGCAAGTCAGCAGGAATTCCCAAAAATCAAATGAAGATGAAATCATGAGGAAATGAAATGTTGTAAGAAAAGTAAATGGAAGCTCACATCTCCAGGACGAGTCTTCTTGATGTCTTTTAAACGCCTTGCTAATCCAAAGTCGCACAGCTAGAACAGTAAGGAAAACGAATATTGTTAATTTCATGCTATTGTCTCCGCTTTGCAATTGCTATATTGATTTTTTGGAGTGGTCCAGAAGTATCTTCATGCATCCAAATTCTCCGAGCACAGCGTTTGATGGTTTCATATCACAATATATAATTCCTTGGAAATGCAAAAACCTAATGCCCAACATGTTTTTGATAAAACAAATTCAACCATAAAAAAGCGGAAATAATGAAACAAGGTTACCAAGAAACTTTGCTGAAGGGGGGCGCCAGGGTGGGCGGTGCTGGGGAGGGCCGGGCGGCGGCGAGGAGGGGAGGAGAGAGGCGTGGGGAGGAGGGGCGCCGGGGTGAGGGGCCGGGTGGGGGGGGGGGGGAGGAGAGAGGCGTGGGGAGGAGGGGCGCCGGGGTGAGGGGGCGGGGTGGGCGGGGGGGGGAGGAGAGAGGCGTGGGGAGGAGGGGCGCCGGGGTGAGGGGGGGTGGGGGCGGCGGGAGTGGGGAGGAGAGGCGTGGGGAGGAAGGGCGCGGGGGGGGGCCGGGGTGGCGGCGGGGAGGGGGAGGAGAGAGGCGTGGGAGAGGAGAGGTAGGAGGGGGCGCGGGGGGATCTGGGGAGGGGGCGGGGGCCGGGGGGAGAGGGGGAGTTTTATCCAGTGGCATTTGCGGGTAAATAACTTTAACTTTTAGTGGCATTAGCCCGCAGAATCTGTGAGAAGCTGGGCTAATGCAGCTTCTTGGTCCCAGTACAATTGTGCCTTCCCAGATTTTCAGATTCTCAGTAGCTAGCCCAAAAGCTGGACTGTTTGGGAGAGCTTTTGGCTACTAGAAGTAGCTAGCTTGCCTAGAATCCGAAACAAACAGGCCCTAAGCTATGTATGTATTGCTAATTCGCTCCCTGCAACAGATCTTTGTTAAGAGGTAAAATTAGCTTTACGACCCTCTAATTTATGAAATATTATTCCTAAACACCTAAAATCATGGATTTGTTAGAACATACCATAAATTTGTGGCTCTTTGTTGTCACTTTTTGACATGTCTTGAATTCGTATTTATAAAAATGACAGTAACCATTGGAAGGCCCAGATGCTGCAATATCTTCGTGGATAGCACCTCCTTGGCTATGTCGATGGCTTCATTGATTAGACACCCATGATGATTATGAAGATAACCGAAAAACAATAAGTACAGGAGGCAAATCCAAACTATTACGTCTTGGTGCAGCAAGATCAATATGTGTTGAGTTCTCTTCACTCCTCTCTTTCGGAAGAGGTGCTTGCACAAGTATTGTTCTTGCCCACCTCACGTGAAGTTTGGGAAGTGCTAGGATGTATGTTTTCATCGTAATCACAAGCAAGGATCATGCAGATCCAACTGCAAATTGCAAACATCAAGAAGAAAGAAGATTCAGTGACAACCTACATCAACAAAGTCAAGAAACTTGCCGACACCCTTGCAGCAATACGCAAGCCTCTTGAGCAAGAAGAACTTGTCATCTACATCTTGGATGGCCTTGACTCAGATTACAATCCGTTAGTCACCTTGGTCAACACAAGACCGAGGCCTATTACACTCAATGATCTCTATGCTCACCTTTTGAGTTATGAGATGTGACTGGCTTCGCAAGATCAAGGTCATGGCTATCAGATCCATGAATCAACAACCAATATGTCATTACAAAATAGAGGTAGCAGAAACCATGGCCGTGGAGGTCAGCAGAGAGGTGGTCGTTTCGGAGGTGCTCATGTCAGCCAATTCAGTGGTGATCAAGGGCATGGTAACAGAAATGATGCACACCCAACATGTCAAGTTTGCAGGAAAAGGGGTCACAATGCTCTCTGATACTACCATCGGTTCGACCACTCATATCAAGAAGATGGAGGACATGTGGCAGCAGCAACAGCTATGACCAGCTACAGTGTTGATCCAAATTGGTATGCAAATTTAGGAGCCACGGACCATATTACTGTAGATCTTGACAAATTAATTATGAAGGAGAAGTACCACAGCAACGATCAAGTCCATATGGCTAATGGGTCAGGTATGAGAATTGCTCATGTTGGTCATGCTCTTTTTCCTAGTCATAGTTGTTCGCTTCATTTGCAAGATGTTCTTCATGTTCCAGAAGCTAATTGAAACTTGCTTTCGGTTCAAAAATTAACCTCTAACAATAATGTATATCTTGAATTTCATCGTTGAATTTCATCCTAATTTTCTCCTTATCAAGGATCCTACCACGAAGCAAACTCTTCTTAGAGGGAACTGTAAAGATGGCCTCTACTCTCTGTCGACTGACATTAGAAAGCACAACACTCAAGCCTACATTGCTGAAAAACTTTATTGTGAAGATTGGCATGCTTGGTTGGGTCATCCTTTATTCACCACTGTTCAGAAAATCCTTCAGTCTAATAAGTCATTAGGTTCAGTTTAGTTCAATAAATCAGTTTGTGATGCCTATTAACAGGCAAAGAGTCATCGGTTACCTTTTATTTTATCAGAAAATAAGTCTAGTGCTCCTCTTAAACTTGTTTGTTTAGATGTGTGGGGGCCTGCTAGAACTTCAATAGGAGGCCATAAGTACTATGTAAGCTTTATAGACAACTTCAGTAAGTTTACATGGATCTACTTCTTGAAAAACAAATATGATGTCTTCAAAATATCCCTTCAGTTTCAATCGCATGTTGAACGTCTTTTGAACTGAAAGATTCTTTGTATGCAAACTGATTGGGTGGTGAACATCATAAACTCAACTCCTTTTGTCAAACTGGCATTGCTCATCGAGTCTCCTGTCCTCACACCCATCAACAAAATAGGATTGTTGAACGCAAACATAGACACATTATGGAGACATGGCTTGCTCTCCTATCTCATGCATCTATTCCTTTGCTTTTTTGGGATGAGGCTTTCCATTTTGCTTGTATTCTCATAAACAAAGTTGCCTAGCTGTGTGTTACAATTCACTTCTCCCCTTGAGCGTCTTTTTGGAACCAAACTAGATTACAACTTTCTTCACACTTTTAGGTGTGCTTGTTGTCCCAACTTGCGTCCTTACAATTCTCATAAATTGCAATTCCGATCTCACAAATGTGTTTTCATTGGGGGTATAGCTCCCTTCATAAGGGCTACAAGTGCCTCCATCCTCAAATGGGTAGAATATATATCTCTAGAGATGTTGTCTTTGATGAACACTTATTTCCTTTCTCTCTTGATATTAGGCAGCCTGTTCACATTACCTCCCAAGATATCCTTCTTTCATCTACTCCAATGCATGACCAACATGATCAAATTCTTATACCTCTTGTTCCTGTTAACCATATTGGTTCAGCTGTTGTCGCAATGCAGATACAGGTTTTGTGGAAGGTGCTGACCTGCTAGTTGACATGAATGGACCTAGTGAAAGTGTTGCCGCAGCAGCCGATTCTCTCCCTACCATAGGAGCTGTCACTGAGTCTGTCATTGTTGCCGAGACTTTTGCTTCAGATGGTGTGGTAGCCAACTCCTTTGCCACGGGAATTTTGGCCGACTCTCAATTTGTTGATGGCCCAATTGAGTCTGTTGAACCAGCAATCCCTTTGACACATCCTATGCATACAAGGTCAAGAAGCAATGTTAGAAAACCCAAGCAATTCAGTGATGGGACTATATGCTATGACCCAAGAAAAAGGACTTTTATAGCTACTTGTCCTCATGTTGAAGAAGAACCATCTGATTATGATGTGGCTCTTTCTCAACCACGGTGGAAAGAAGCAATGGATAATGAGTATAAGGTATTGTTACTCAACAAGACTTGGAGTCTTGTTCCAGCCGAGAAAGGAGTGAATCTTATTGATTGTAAGTGGGTTTTCAAAATAAAAAGGAAAGCTAATGGCACTGTTGATCAGTTTAATGCTAGTTTGGTGGCAAAAGGATTCAAACAAAGGTATGAGATGTATTATGAAGACACTTTTAGTCAGTAGTTAAACCAACTATTATTCGTCTTGTTTTATCCCTAGTTGTTATAAACAAATGGTGCATTAGACAATTAGATGTGTAAAATGCATTTCTTCAAGGTTACTTAGAAGAGGAGGTATATATGAAGCAACCTCTAGGATATGAAGATAATACTTAAGTACAAAATCTGCAGGAACTTGGTTTTCTTCCTTCAAAGACGACATGTCTCTATTTGTTTATAAGCATGCTGATGTAGTCATTTACATGCTCATATATGTAGATGATATCATTGTTACAAGTTCTTCCAATCTAGCAGTCCATTACTGATCCAACAACTTAGACAAGAATTTGCAATCAAAGATCTTAGTGACTTACACTATTTCCTCGGTATAGAAGTCACTAAGAAGGAGAATAGTATTGTTCTAACTCAAAGCAAATATATTTTTGAGATACTTCATCGAGCTGATATGGAAGGATGTAAAGGTGTAGCCACACCTATATCTTCTTCAAAAACATTGACAAAAGATGAAGGACAACTTATGTCAAAGGTCGGAGCATGAAATACTGAAGTATTGTGGGTGCATTACAATATCTCACGTTGACATGACTAGATATCTCATATTTAGTAAATAAGGTTTGTCAATTTCTCTCACAACCAAGAAGCTTGCATTGGGGAGCAGTGAAATGAGTTCTTTGATATCTCAAGTCAACGTCTACAATGGGACTTCAGATTCAAAGGTCCTTCTCTTCTCTGATAAGTGCCTTCTCTGATGCTGATTAGGCAGGATGCCCAGATGATCAAAGATCGACGGGGGGCTATGTAGTGTTCCTTGGCTCAAATCTGATTACCTAGAATTCTAGGAAGCAACAAACAGTAGTACGCTCGAGCATAGAGGCAGAGTATAAGTCTTTAGCCAATGCAACAGCTGAAGTTATAGGGGTCCAATCATTGTTTCAGGAACTTGGTGTGTTCCAAGTTAGGTCACCTATTCTTTGGTGTGATAACCTTGGAGCTACATATTTGTCGGCTGACCCAATTTTTCATGAAAGGATTAAACATATTGAGGTGGATTTTCACTTTGTTCGAGAACGAGTGGCACACAAATTACTTGAAATCAGATTTATTTCGTCAATAGATCAAGTTGTAGACATATTAGAAACCGATTCCAGATTGTAATCATAATCCTTTTCTGTTGTAAACTCTCTAGAAGCCTTTCCTAGTATTCTGATCCTATCGGATCCTATTGCCATACAACAACTGTAGTCAATACGGCACATCAGAAAATATAAATAGAGGAGCTCTGGGTGTTCTCCTTGCCGCGCCAAAACCAATCTTTTTCTTCTCTGTTTTCTTTAACGTGGACCCTACCCAAATGTGTGTTGTGGGGAAAATGCAGCGGGGGAGGGTCTGTCCATAAAATTTCTTACCGTGTTGTGGATACGACCTCTTTACCCATGCATGCCCTTAGGTGCAACTAGCATGCCCCATGAGCTTATTTATATGATGAATAATAAAAGAAATACTCTCTCCGTCCCGCAATATAAGTCCAAAACTACTTCATTCATCTTGGAATATAAGTCCAAAATCTATCATACATTCAGATCAAAGAGACATTAAATTTAAAAAGTTAATATTATTGGACTATGCATTTCCTTATTAAATGTCATACTATAACTACTCGATTAATTTTTCAGCAATAAGTAAAGGTATATGGTGAAAAATTGCAATAGCTATAACTTTGATTTCCGTAATGGACTTATATTGTGGGATGATACTTCTCAAGAATGAGGACTTATATTGCGAGACGGAGAGAGTATATGCGAAAAATAAAGGTTGTGGATCACATAAAAGAATTCAAATATTAGAATTTTTAGAACGTTATAAAATTTGATTTAATTTTCATATTTGTAGAATTGGTTTCATTTATGATATTAATGTATAATATGTTAAAACAAAATAATATAGATATATCTTTAGAAGAAACTACTTGTTCTTCATAATTTTTAATTTGCATATCTAATAATATAAACAATAGTGTACCCATATTAATACAATTAAAAGAATGCAAATTATAGTGGTCATTGTAGGTAAGTTCATGTCTTTGCGTGGATCACTTGAGTTCAATTCTATTTGTAGCATCTTATGTCTTAATTTCATACAAGAGTTTCCCAACTATATGTGAATGCATATCACAGTGCAAATCAACTTCATATGTACTATCATAGATCAAGAAAAACCATTGGTTATGAAAAATCATTGGTTATGATTTGTTAATCATAACAAGGGTCCACCTAATTAAGGGTAAAATGCTTTTCTTTTTTGAAAGTTTTCTAGCAACTATTCTCATTTATCAGGTAACATTCATCAGGTTATGTCTTGTTAAACATAATTAGGGTCCATTAAATTAAGGGCAAGTGTTATTCTAATCTCTTTTTTCTTAGCTAATGTAATCAACTATCCTAAGCTTTTATTGTATGATGATAACACCTAACGGTTGATATAGCTTAACTTTAATTAAAATCCACCACATCGATGGCGATTCTAGCAAAAAATGTTAAAGTTGTAAAACATACATTGTTAGGAATTTTCAAAGTTTTAAAACACACATTGTTGGAAAGTGTGCATGGCTTTTACTCATTTATTTTATACGTCCATGTCCCTTTTTCCTCTTATACGTGACTTATAATGTGGGCCATCTAAGATTCTTTTTATTTATTGAGTTCATCTAGAATCTATAATAGATAGCTTATCTTGTAAGCTTCCTTGTCTTATATAAGACATCCAGTGGTAATCGTTTACTGACCATAATAAAAGTCCACCGAATTGAGGGACAGATGTATTTTGTTTTTCTGAGAATTTCTAGCTTATTTCTCTTTTTTTTCTTAACAGTTATAAAACTCACGTCATCAACTTTTAGTATACAATAGATATATTTTGTTTTTTCGGGGATTTACTTTAGAATTCGTATGGAAATTAAATTGCTAATTTTTATTTTTTTAATTTTAGTTAATTTGGATTTTACTTGACATGGACTCTTTTATCAAAATTTGCTAAATTTTTATTTAATAATTATCTGAATTTTAGTTATTTATGGATGTTATTTTAGATGTCGAATGGAAATCAAATTGCTAATTTTTTATATTTTATATCTATTGGGGAAGGGTTCCTGCGCCACCTCGGGCCCATGACCACCTCAGGGTGATGACACCCACTGGAGAGTCTACCTCTAGCCAAGTCTGCAAGGCCAACATCGACGAGGTTCACAAGACCAACCCTTAAGGGATCCGGGACCAACCCCAGGTGAGGTACATAAGATCAACCCTGGAGGGGTCTGGGGCCAACTCCAGAGAGTCCAGAGTTGACCCTAGGGGAGGTCCGAGCCCAACCCTGGACAGAGTCCGAAACCAACCACAAACTAACCCTAGAGTCCAAGACGTGGCAGGGCCCGTGCAAAGTAAAATGACGTAGATACCCCTAGAAATAAATTAGGCCTTGAGGGCAAATTTATAATTTCACACGCCTCCCTTTCCCGTATAAATATGACCTCTTGTAATGAAAGAGAAGGCCATTTTTTTTAACCCTAGACACTTATATTCAATACACTTAGTCATTTATGTGCTTCTCTTTGAGTCCATTCGCATCCTCGGTGGTCTTCACATTTGACTGGAGGTGCTTCTAAATGTACTGTGTGGTCTCGTATCGCCAACAATTCCGAATTTTAGTTAATTTGGATTGTACTTGACATATAATTCTTTCATTTAATCTGAGCTATTCTAACTTGAGTCCTTGAGATAGTGGCTAGATCTTTCTAGCTAATAGTGGCTAGATCTTTCAGCTAATACAGGGGTTTCCTCAAAGTATCTAATTAGTATATGTTTACATATTTTAGTATTTTTAGAATTTAGATTTCAAATTGTTTACAAATCAAATAACTAATTATCCTTTAACTTTATTCTGATTTTGGATATTTTTAGATCACACTTGCCGTGGATTTCTTTTTAGTTTTAGGCTATATTCATATAAAAACCTATTTCTATTTTGTTTTAGTTATTATTCCAATTTAGTTTTTATGGTTTACTTTGAAACTCATATGGAAATGAAATTGTTAATTTAATTTTATTTTGATTTTAGTTAATTTGGGACATGAACTCTTTCTTTTAATTTGCTAATTTTAGTTTAATTATTATACTTGTGAATTTTAGTTATTTATAGATGTTACTTTGAAAGATGTATGGAAAGCAAATTGCTATTTTTGTTTATTTTTAATTCTGATTTTTTTTCTTAATTTAGGTTGTAGTTTACATTTACTCTTTCCTTTAATCTGAGTGGTTATAACTCTATCTTTTTTGTGACAATTTCTAATTTCTAGCGCATTGTAGTTGTGCCTGATGTTACTGCACTCCGGGTGCTCTAATATTGGCTAGCGGAATTCCAACCCTCTAATATTGGTTTCGCTCCTGTTATTTCCTTTTCTTTTCTTTTATAAACACCGAACAACGGAATAACATTTGACTCATGAATCATGACCGTTGCCCCTGGGCCGCGACTCGTACACCTGGGCTGCGATTGGCTGCTGTCTGCTGGCCCTCGGCCGCTGACAGTTTTTTGGTATCATCAAAAAGGACCGTTTACTCTGAATATCTTATACAAGCTGGGAGAGGCAATTATCAATAATTGCCAGTGGATCAATGATCAAAGTTCACCATAACAAAGCCAAAATAGAAGGAAGGTATGGGTAATTTTGATTGAAGTTTATTTATGTGGTTAATTCGACGGCCGACAAAGATCGAATTTCTTCCACCAACATATGGGTAGCATTTAATGTATATGATGATGATTAGGGTAAAACTAATAGGCAAACATAATAACTTCAGAATAGGCAAACATAATAACTTCAGATGGCAAGTGCTCGACAAACTTGCAGCATAGTTGGCCTGTGTTGGGGGGAAGGCTGTAGACACTCAAATGCCAGACACATACGGAATGAAGTCCTTTTCCTCATTTGTTTTGAGTGCTGGAAGACGTTTATCAAATTTCTTCGATGATAAAATCTTGGTCTTTAAGTGAGAGAATTTTGGAGCTCTTGTGGATGTTGTCCCATCAACACCTCTAGCGTCACAATGACAAAGCTATATACATCACATTTCTCCGTGACCAAACATGTGTAGGAGAATTCTACATCCAGTATAGAAACATAAGAATTGAGAATATGCTGTAATGCAGGGCAATGCATTTAATACATTTCTGTGTAGAATATATTACTGTGATATATATACATACCAGGTGCTACGTAGCCGCAGGTCCCTGCTAGTGCACTCCAATTTGACGGATCAGGTTTAAGTATTCTTGCGATACCAAGATCCGAGAAAAATGCCTTGTAATCAGCATCTAGTAAGATGTTTCTGCTTGTGATGTCTCGATGAATTATTGGCGGGTGACAATCATGGTGAAGGTAAGTAATGGCTTGAGCCACATCTTTGTCCTTTTGTGCCATTGGAACTGAATTGCTAGGTGTTCATTGCTTAATATTGTAGCTAGATTTCCTCTCTCTATAAATTGACAAACCAGAAACCTGTACCCTGGATGGGAACAAAATCCATGAAGCTTCACGATGCTACGTTGACGGACTTTTGTTAACACTTCAATCTCATGGTGAAATCTTTCTTCATCATACATCTCTTCGTCAATTGGATGGAGTCTTCACTGCAACCACTTGTTTATCTTGGAGTTCTGCTTTGTAAGAACTACCATATGCTCCTCTCCAATGCAACGCTTCTCGTCAAAATTGTTGGTTGAATTGATAATATCCTCAAATGCCATCTTACCATCAAAGCTCCATATAGAGAATACGTCCTTTTTGTTCACTGCATCAGTTCCTTGAGAAGATTTCTTGCATAAAATCAGAACAACAACAACAGCTGCACTTATGGAAATAATAGCACCAAAAATAGGAACACTGACTTCCAGTATCAACTTTGGACGCTTCGCAGGTGGCAAATAACAAGGTGACAGACCAGCAAGGTCTCCACAAAGACCTTTGTTTTGGAGAAACCATTCTGCTGATGCGTTGCGGATCCCTTGCGGGACAGAGCCTTCTAGGTTGTTATATGACACATCAAATACTATTAGGCTTTGCATACTTGCGATTGATGCAGGGATGCCACTGCTGAATTGGTTGTGGGAGAGATTTACAAATATTAGCATTCCTAGCTTGCCAAGTTCTGACGGTATTGGTCCGTGGAGATTGTTCTTGCTAAGATCAAGCATGCCCTGCAGGTAAATTAGATGGCCTAAAGTGTCGGGTAAACTTCCACTCCAGCTGTTGTTCACATTTAATGATCTCGGTGTGAAACAATTTGCAATCTCTTCTGGTATTGTTACACTCAACTGATTGCTTGAAAAATCAAGAAACTTAAGATTATTAAATTGGCCAATTTGCTTTGGGATCTGCCCAGATAGTTGATTCTGTCTTAATTCCATGGAGTACAGGTTTAATAACTTGCCAATTTCAGTTGGTATCTCCCTGGTCAATTTCAGGTGGATTCTCTTACTCTCCATTCGTGTGCTCTGAACTCTAATTCTTCCCTTATATGTTGAAGTTCTGCCGCGACGCATGTTCTTGTGTCGTTCTACGTTTCAATTCTTCAACTGTAGGTCTTAAGCTGTAACCCTGCTATTGTCTTCTCTTCTACTATTTGCACGTCTTCGTCTGTTGCTTCTTGCTTCGATTCGCTTCCCTGAGGCTCGCCCACATGACGAACTGCCCCAACCTCAATATAATTTGCTAGAACATGCGAGGCCAGAACTCCTATGCGTTGAATAGGGTTGAAAACGGTCGGAAACAATCGGTAGGAGGTCAAATCACTTTCAGTTTCACATTATTTTCTCGAAAACGAAATCGATACGATATTGTCGGAAACGAGAACGACATCGATATTCCGGTAAATTCGGAAACGAAACTATTCGATCAAAAGTGCATCGATAACGATCGAAAATCATGAAAGCGATATCTAAAATACAATAAACACACCAATCTGCACAGCATGACAATAGTTGTATATATTGACCATGGCCTTGCATGTTTATGGGATCCTATCACAAATGAAGTGCAAATATTCTCTTATTAGTATAAGATATAAATCTACACAGTGAAATAGTGCATCAGTGATACAAACATAAAGATTATATTAAAGCAATGGCCCATTCAAATAGTTGCACGACTCCAATTGCAATGGCCCATTAGCATAAAGAAACTTCATTACACTTTCATAAGACAGAACAGGAAACAAAAGACGCAATGAAGTGCTATATGGACTCCAGCTAAACATAAGACACTAGCTAAAAATTCTGCTCCTTCCTATGTACTCCAGCAATTAGAGTAAGTGCTGTATGGAAACACAGAAAATAATATTATGGGCAATGAAGTCGGATATTCGGACTAGTTAAACTCAATTCCCCGCAAGTGCTCCCTTGAATGCAACACTATGACGAACCTCACAAAGACAAAACGCTGTGAAAATGGGCCATTAGCGCATTGCAACCTAGTTAGTGCATAATAAGCTCATTGCAACAAGGATATATGTCATTTTCGATATATCTCGAGTTGGCTAGATCAATATTGATATTGAGCTAGACAAGACTTTTACATGCATTTGGAACACTAGCAAGTGTTTTCGAAGCGAAAGTGCCAGATAGCTTCAGTCCCAAGACAGTACCAAAGTGCTTAATTAACAAACCTAATGTGTTGCATCACAAGAATGATGTAAAATGAAACATTCCCAAGTGCATATGCACTGAACTTGTAAAAGTAATAACCCAGTGCATGCCATCTCAAAATAACAAATATGTAGAGCAGTAGAGGTATATATTCTATTTTCCAACAACCAAACTATAAGCAAGCCATCAAAATAACAATAATCTCAGAACTACGCATGGCATCATTTTCATTTCAGGATTACAAAAACATTCAGATTTCAGCATCCAATCAAAATAGATGATGCTTGGTTCAACACACCCGGACACCCCCAAGCGAGGTCCCCCGAGCAGAGCACTCCCCACCCCCAAAACCCCCCGAGCGGCACGGAGACGGAATCCGGCAGATGAGAACTCGAATCCGCCGGCGGATCGACGGAGCCCCTCTCCCAATCGCGCGAAACGGCCACAAATCGAGGGGGAGTGAAAGGAGAGGTGGAGGGGAGGGGGAAAATCGCACATTTTGATTCGCTCGTCCCTGCTTCTCCGCTTCCGCTCTGCGTGGGGAGGAGGGAGGGAGGAGGAGGGAGTTTTCAGGGGGTTGCGTCGTCCTTTCACTGTGGAGTGGACCGGGAGGGAGCTTACCAGATGAAGCTGAGGCCGCTGCCGAGGTTTGAGAGGCGGCGAGGTTGATAGGGAGTGGTGCCTCTGCCTCCATCACTCGCGCTCGGGGGCCTCGGGGTGTTGCATCCGCTGGCTGATCCGCATCTCCAGCCGGCGCCATCTTCGTCTCGATGTGGCCGACCGCTCAAGAAGGGGAAGGACGGAGTCGTGAGGGTGAAGACGTGGGGGCGCTCAGCAGTCAGCGGGCTTGCCTTTCACTCCCCCCGTGTCTGCGGACTCGGGCGGTCCCTGTCTGGCGGTGGCGACTAGGTCTAAGGCTGGCGTGGGGATCGGATCGGTCGGAGATTCGGAGGCGTGTGGTCGTGTGGAGAGTGGAGTGGCCGAGTGGAGGAGGTCCGCCGAGGACAGACGGAAATGGGGACTAATGGGCCTGGGGTGTTCAGCGGTCCCAACGAACATGAGGGGGTGGGCTGGTTTTCGGTAATTACCGACGGTATTTTATCGGGTAAATACGGTATTTTTCGAAAACGATCGGAAGAGAGCTAAATCGTTTTTGTTTTCGTTATCGGATGTTTTTACCATTCTCGTTTCCGTTTTATCGGTTACCGTCACCGTTTCCGTTTAGGGGGAAAATCGGTAATTTTTCAAAAACGATGTCCGGTAACCGAGAATTACCGTTTTCGTTTTCAGCCCTAGCGTTGAATGACCATTCAAGAAACCATCGCCAGTAACCCTTGCCATATGGCTGCCTTCAGGAAACAAAATTGAGCACGGTAGACCAAGCTACAATCAATTTTCTCGACGATAATGGACTCGACAATTTTACGTACCTTCCTACAATGGTACACGCGGCGGCATCCTCATCCTTTGGAAGGATGAAGTTGTTCAGATAGACAATATTTGCTAAGGGAACTAATGTTTTACTGTGGTTGTCAAAATTTAAGAATGTGAAATTAAGAGGGGGTAAATGATTTCTGAAATTTTTCCCTCAAAGGTATTGGGCAATCCTATTAATTTATTAGTGAATTAACACTTAATCCACTTAGTATTTTCAGCACAACCATGACCTAAACCACGAGGTCATTACCACGCTTTGCACACAGCTATTTTTTCGGTATTAGGCAATTTAACAAAATGCCTTTCACCGCTCTTTCACAAAGCTTTCCACTTCCTTTACCTTGAAGCAACCCTATGTTTCATCTTCACCATGACCGCACCTAGCTTTCTTGACCATTCATGATCTCAGCTCCTCCCTAAGCCTAGTACTAGTCTACCTTACCATTGCCTATCATGTCCACCACTGATAGATCTCGCTCCGGTTCCTTGTCTTTCCAGCTCGTAACCACCCCTCTAACCTTAGTCATCTTTAGCGGCACCTTAATCGCTTTGGATCTTAGCTCCCTAACCTAGTCCTGATCCCTTCTGCCTTACTATGACCTAGCTCTAGAGTCCTATAACAAACAACAATAAGCAAACTATCACGTAACACCTCATGACACAAAATCATCAATTGAGGAGCCAAGAAACCTTACCTCACACCAAAGCATTTCCGTATACTTTGACACTTAGCCTGTAGTACCCAATGATTAGCTGTCACGTCTTTACGCATTTGGTCTCCCCTAAATCGTCTCAACATGTATCGACCTCATTACTTAACACACCACATGCACCAACTCGTCTATCCACAATGCTTGTCTTCTTTGTGCTCCAGCTTGAGCCACGTAGCCTAACCCGGACTTATATGACCACTCCAGACCTCAGCACCCGATCTATTCCTGGTCCAATGCCACCGATCGCTACGCCATCTAAGCCACTTGCATATCTAAAAACCAAGCAACCTTATTGAGCATAAGTTTCATCCACTTGACTCACGTTAGTCAAAACAATATATTGTACAACATGTATGCACCTATACCGTTGATCATAACCCCTAGGACTAAACATTGAACCAAAGTGCACACCCAGCACACTATCCAACAGCACCGATCAAATCGCTAACACCCATCTAGTTTGACCACCCTATTTCTCCCGGGAAAAGGGAGTGGTCTCGACCATGGCCACCATGGTCGATCGAGCGCCTCAGAGGTCAATCGACCATTATCTCCTGATAAAGAAACTAAAGAGCAAATTACATAAAATCAAAATCAAACTTTGACATCAAAGCACAAGCAAAGTCAAATATTCATCACACACATGGGGTGACCTTCACATGGTCTCATAATCTCCCCCTTAATAAATAATTTGACAAACATCCCTAAAGGGATGAATTTGAGTTTGAATTTAGACAATAAGAGTAAACAAGTTGCGAAAGCTACATATGATCCAATTCAAGAGAAAAAATAAACATGACCATAGTGGCAGAATGTGGAATACAGTTAACAGCAAGAAAGAGCAAGTTTTGAATAAAAACTCCAATCTACACCAGAAGCTTCTCAAAAGATAAAATCTTGCTTGTAGTCAAAATAAAAAAATAATTGTTCAACATGACCATTTTCATAGCAAGACAAGGCACCAAAAGAGCAAAAGAGAACAAATGTTCATTTTTAACCTCACAATGCCCATTTTCATATTTTTAGTTCATTTACCATTTGAATGAGTAGTTCCCCCCTTATAAGATTATTCTCAATATTTTTCCCTTTTTGACTAAAACCAAATTTTTCCTTGATGATTCTTCCCCTTTTGGCAAAATAGTCATCAAGGGTCAAGAAGCTATGCAAGGTCACTAGAACCCAACCTTTGTAATTTCCCCCTTAAATGATACATGCGAACAAGAAAACCACAAAGGAGCAAAAGAAAAGGATGTATTCATGAATAACAGTGCATAACCTAAAAGTGTTTTGAAAATTATTCAAAGTGAGATTCAAATTAAAATGATACCACTTGAGGCCATAGAATGCAAACAAAACTATCTAGATCATAACGAGGTATATATAACCAATGTAGGCAAGTTAGCACAATTTAAAACATTCAAATTAATTTCAAGATAACTAAGAGTTCAAAATTGATAAGTTTATCTAAAGGTATCCAAATATGAGCTAGGCTATGTCAAGAAAATCCAATGGAACTAAGAAGCTACAATTGAGTCAATCGAAGTGCTAGAAATTTAATTTTAACCAATTATGCCTAAGTACTTGTTTAAAGCCAAACTTGAGATTTTAAAGATTATTTTAAGGTCTTATCTTAGCAAAGCAAGTCCTAGGCTAGCAGCCATCCACAACTGCCTTGTAAGTTTCAACCAATGATCACAATTATACAGTCTATCTCAGTAAAGCAAGTTCTAGACTAGGAGCTATCGACAACAGCCTCTTAATCTTCAACCATTTGAATTAATTACATGTTTATTGATCTCAAACTATTGTTAACCATCTCAAGCATTAAATTAAAAGAATGACCTTGGTCATACAAAACTCCTCCGAGTCATGCCAAGTCAATGGTAAGTTGTCTCATGAAAAGAATTGTTGAGATTCATGATTAAGCATAAAAGAGATCATTTATTTAAGTTAGGTACTAGTTTATTGAGCAATGATATGATTCACCAAAGAACTAGCATAGCACTAACTAAAGCTCAATTTAGACTCAAAATTCAACATAACATTTTGACATGGCATATATCATAAAAGGATCACTAGAGAGCAAACGGTCAAAAGATCTAACGTTGCAAACTTAAAAGATACCAACTGTAAAAATAATACCACTTCTGAATTTCAGTTCAACTTTGCGAATTAAGCTAGCATGGTAAAGATTTAATTATACATACAATAGCATAACAAAATTAGCTAAGTAGACATAACATGGTAGTGAGCCCTATCAAATTAGAATTACATCACAATTGAGTAATAATCAAAACTCACATCTAAATACATATTTCACAATGAAATGCCCTGTATACATGATGCAAACAGGAGCAAGAAAATAAAACCCCCTTAACTATAAGAGGATACAAATTGCAAGATACTACATGTAAGGATAAAAAGAATCAAACTCCCCTACACAAAAGCTGTAAGAAGAAATAGCTGCAAACACTTGAAGAGAAGATAGGACCAACTCACAAAAGTCACACCCCAAACTCTCTTCTCATTAAGAATGGTTATAAGGGCTAGAAGAAGATACTCCACATGGTCTCGAGGAAAATGATAACTCACAACCAATGAGCGAATCTAAAATACTAGCTATCTCTACTACTGGACACTAGTGACTGAAAAAGCAAGCCAACCCTCCAACTACAAAGCCCTGAATGATATGCAATGAAGTATCATGAGCAAAAGTAAAGCACATGAAACAAAACTTGTATCTCATCACTTTGTGGTGAGATGTAGTCGAAGGAGTAGAAACCACGTCATGCTACATCCCAAGAGTGAAATCCATCACTAGATACTAGAATGAGGAAGAAGAAGACCCAAAATATGCAGAAACCAAGGTCTTAGCCACTGAGATGTTGCACACTTGGCCTTCCCCTCTCTTGTAACACCTACATCACCAGAATAGAAGATGTATGTGCCTTAGACCTGGGGTTGGTGAGAAATGACAAACAAATTTGGTCTCGTGACACATAACAAGCAAAACTGGTATGATCCAAAGTGAGAGGTAGGCAATAAAAATTTAATGTTCATGTAAGTATAAAAAAATAATTTAGAGCATGAACATGAATAGATAGAGCATGGCTATAAGCAAAACATGAACACTACATATCAAAGAGATATGACAGGCTCAATATATCCATAGTAGGTGTTAAAGTATATGAGCATGAGAGACCATGTGGAGGTAACCTCATGTTTGTGATGAGTAATTGATGCTTGAGTTAGAGGGCTTGAGTTTGTTTTGGGTATTTCATGCTTGAGTATCTTTCACTAATGCTAATGTATGATTATACTGTTTCGAGCGATGCTATGTGATATTTTCTTGTCAGTGATGGCTACAAGACTTTGAGGCTAGGTCGTGGCGAGGCATGGATGGCCGGACTAGGCACAGGCGGTGCTGAGGTCAAAGCGGTTGAGAGATACCGAAGACGGCGAGGACTCGAAGTGGTTGCGAGGCGTGGACAGCAAGAAAAGAGGAAGCTTCCAGGAAGGTGCAGGAGGGGCATTTCGATAAAATGCGCAAGGCTACAAAATGGAAGTGGATCTTGTTGAAGCTGATGGGTAAAGTGCTGTAGCAAATGGGTTGGAGACCTGGTAGTATAAGGCTATAAATAGAGGAGGTTAGGGTTTGAAGTGGGTGTGCTTGTTTCCCTCCTCTATTTGGTTGTAAGGGTTTTTAGCTTTTGTTCCTGTGAGGAGAGGTTGGGCAGAGGAGCTCTTTGTCTTATTTCCTTGCCTGAATAGGAACCATGTAGTGGGTGTTGGTTGACTCTTCTTGAATTTCTATTTTTGTGTGTGAGCCTGGCAGAGAGGTGGTGATGGTTTCTTGATTTTCCTTTTTGCGTGAGTTCTCTCAGGATGTGAGAATGGAATGAACGGATGTAGCAAAACTCTTTGTAATCATTCATCTCTCTGTATCAACATGAGAAGGATTGTAGTTGAGCAGTTCTTATTTCATGTGTTCTCTGTGTTTTGCTTTTGCATCGTGTTCTCTGTTCTTCTCTTTCTCTTTTGATTGAATGGAGTATGTTGTGTGAAGTAGCACCAAATCTTCTTTGTCTCTGAATTGGGAATTGTTCCTCAAAGCCTATTGGCTAGCTAATTCCCGAGAAAATGGTTTTCAATTGCTTGTTCTTCCCAAATGATCATTCGCTCAAGTTCCTCTGTTTTAGATTTTTCTAGGGTTTGGAGACAGAGCATTTCTGTTTTCTTGATTCCCCCTTGAGTTGAGGTATCTTTCCTGTTAAGATTTGAGTGCTTTCGGCCATTATGTTCATTCAGTCAAATTGTTCACAATCTGGTCTTAAAGATTGGACAATCTTCTTCTCATCTGTTCTTCTATTTTTCCCTCTTCTTCTTTGCAGTTTTCACTGGTTCAACAGGTTTCAGTCAGCAGCTTCTAGTGCTTCTTTGTGTCACCTGATTGTTGCTTTTTTTGTTGTGCTTTTCTCTGTTTGCTATTTTTCCTTCTGTTGGAGTTTAGCAAAGAACCATTGGTTAGTTCGGCCCCTGTGTTTTTTGCTCAAGTCTGAAAAGTAATCACTGTTTTATCTGTTCTTCAGTTACTTTGCCGATTGCTTTTGACCAAGCTGTGTGATCTCTCTCGGTTGGAATTTGAGTACTGTGTCTCAAATAGTTTTCACACTTAAATTGTCTTGGTCTCAAGAGAAGATTTCCATTCGAATCATTTAATCTTTGTTCAGGCTTCAAGCTTTCAGTCTGTTTTCATTCTTCTCTGCTGTTTTCTGGCCGCTATTTTAGAGTTTCCTGTGCCATCTAATTTTCAGTCTTCAGTTTGCAAAACTGAAACCAAAAAAATTTTGGCTCCAGTCGACCGCTATCTTGAGTGAGGTCGGACCGGTCTCAAGATCTGTCTTCGTTGCAGCTTGCTTTCTCGAACTTCCTTTTGTCGAGTGCCCTCGCCGCTTCTTTGAATTATTGCTTTCATTGTCCAGAGAACTACTACTTTCGGTCAAGACTGAGTTGTGTGTTGAGATTAGACAGATTTTTAGTTTGAATTACTGCTTTCATTGTCCAGAGACAACCAGCAAACATTCTGCAAATTTTCTGTTGATCAGTTCCTCTTCTGTATTTTCTATGCAGGCAGTTTGTAGTCAATCCCTTACTGTTTTTCTTTTTTCTTCAGGTTTTAGTTGAGTCCAGTTCAGTCTCTTTGTTGTTTTCAGCCGAGTCCTTTTAAAGTCCTTTTCAAGTAGTTCACTTTTCATTTTGCCCACTCTGTTGTGCCTTTATTTATTGCTTGTTCATTTGTCAGACTGCTGCTCTATTCTTTGCTTTGATCCTACTCGGATGTCAGTCTGGTTTTCGGCTTCCAGTGAGCGAACTTCTTTTGTCTTCATAGCTGATATAGCTATCGTGAGAAGAAGTATGTGGATACTTTGGGGTGGTTTTTGAAGGCACCATTCACCCCCCCTCTGTTGCCATTTTGATCCAACAGAGCACACAAGCACATAGCAGGGCATGCACAAAGTGAAGGATGAAGCATGCAAGTGAAGCTATGACAAAACTTATCTATCCATAATTTAGCAATACCACTTGAACAACTAATACCATGTAAGCATAAAATATGTCATAGAACAAGACATGCATAAAGTATGCTAACATGGATAAAAAATAAAGTATGCTAATCATGGATATCTAGTGGACATATGGATACATAGAGCAAGATATCATAAAAGAATGATAGTGAATATATCAAGATGACACATGCTTACAATGACAAAGCCAAGCGTATGCATACATGAAAAAATCATGATCAAAATCCTAGCCTATGCACATATGAGTAAGCAAATAACATGACAAATGATGAATAAAGAATAACACATGCTAATGGTAATATGATAAAGCTCATTATTGGGCCGATGTCGGTAATTAATGGGGTGAATAATTACAGAAGCCTACTATGATTTTATACCTGTGATTTTATTTTTTGCAAAAGTAGCCTATTATCACTAAACTGTTGGGCAACTGGCCCCTATCGCCCAATGGCCGAGCGATAGGAAGGCAGTAGCTGGATCGTTGGGAGACATTAATGCATTCGCCCAATGGTTCGACGAAAGGTTCTGTCGCCAAATGGTTGGGCGACTACATTAAGGTCACCTAATCGTTCGGCGACTGGATGCCTTATATAAAAGGATACGTGAGTCACCCAAGCGATTGGCGGCCAGCTCTCGCGTGAGGGAAGGAAGGAAGGAAGAAATAAAGAGAGGAGAGGACATGAAAGAAAGGAAAAAAAGAGGAGAGGGAGAGGGTGAAGGAGAAGAAGAGGAGGAGGAAGGATTCATTCATGGGAGAGGGTGAAGGAGAAGAAGAGGAGGAGGAAGGATTCATTCATGGGAGAGGGTGAAGGAGAAGAAGAAGAGGAGGAAGGATTCATTCGTAAGGTATTTTATTTTTATCTTGTAGTGTATTTCTTTGTAGTAAGTAAATAGTTTGTTTAGTGCAAAAAATAGTATAAGTAGCACTCATAGAAAATTTTAGTTAGAGAAAAAGTAGTATAATTTTGTTTAGATGACTGGAAAGAAAAGCAAGAAGAGGGGAGAAAGAAAAGAAAATGGAGGAGAAGTGCGTGTGTAATAAAAGTATTGTCTTGGTAACCTAGTACTATGTTGTTTATTTGTTTACAAGTTAAATTTACTCCTACTTTACATTCGTTGTTTCATTTGTGCGTATGTACTAACTTGAAGGGTTTTGGTGTATGGCTCATGACCTCGCAGATCGACTTGCATTTCGGCCTCCTAGAGGAGCACATCGACCAGCTACATCACGCGTCATGTCGTCCCACATCCTGTGGGCGTGGGTGATGCAACTAAGTTGGGGGTGATCCACACGCGGACATCTCGGGTGTCCTGGAGGCCAGACCTATACTGGATAGACAGGTTTGCATCTCGGTGGCACTATCTTCTCACCATATGAACCTTTCGTACTAACCTTTTTTTGCTTCGCAAGCTTAGCACTGCTGGTCTACTACCTCTGGCCCAGATGGTTCAGGGCATGGACGAGGACAAGATGGCACCACCTGTGGTCGGCAATGACACGTCTATTTTGGGCCAGAGCAGTCATGATGCTTCCCGTTTGACCGCTCCCTGCTGACAGCTCTCATCGACTGGTGGTGGTCAAAGATTCACACTTTCCATCTCCCATTTGGGGAAATGGCCCCTACTCTACAGGACGTCCCCCTGCTGCTTGGGATCCCTATCGCGGGAGATGCCGCCTTCCCGATAGAGACCCCAGCCAACTAACGCGATGACCTTCTTGCCGAGTTTCACAGAGTCCTTCCACCTACAGCCGCAGAGGGGTACTACATCTTCTCACAGACACAGAGGCATGATCCTCCCTTGCGGTGGCTCTCACAGTTCAAGTACGTGTTTGTACTATAGTCATACTAAATTTTTGCTTGCACTCAAGTCGAGTGGATGGACCCGGCCACTGATGAACACCAGGTGTCACGCTACCTCAAGGCCTACTTGTTGTGGCTATTTGGTTGGGTGCTATTCACCAGTAGCCACGGCGACACCGTTGATGCACAACATGTCGCATACGATAGGGCCATCATCGAAAGGGAGGCCCCCCAAATCAGTTGGGGCTCGGCCGCACTTGCTGCCACCTATCATGGCTTGTGCGATGCGTGCTACAGGTCGAGGCCAGACTTGGTCCTCACGGGGTGTCCGCTCTTGCTACAACCATGATTGTTCGAGTGCTTTAGCCTCGGACGGCGCCAGTTGGATGAAAGCACTCCCTATGGGTAGGAGATGTTCCACAAGAGCGAGGTGGACTAGCCGACTATGGGCTCTCTAGTACCGGCGATGGGTACGTACTCTGTCTTTCAAATAATTTCTTCATATAACTGATTGTTTGATCTAACAGCTTGTGTTCCTTGCAGGTACAGTTCACGCACATGCAAGTGACACAGGCGTATGAGCTGTTCATGGAGCGCTTCGACCGCCTCACGGCGAACAACGTGCGTTAGCAGCCATAATGCCCTCAGGAGTTATAGGCCCACGCTCCTCACAGCCTGTTCTCACTATGCTAGTGCGACTAGGCCTACTGGCTAACGCACAGGGTGCTTGTGTTCAACGTCTTCGTCGAGAACTACGCGACACATCATGTGATGCACCGATTCAGTATACGCCGTGGTTCCATACCGCTTGACTCCAAGCATGTGCCCGACAACGCACGCGTGAGTAATCATCATAGATGTCCCTCTTTTTACCGCCATCTCGCACCCATGACTTGTAGCTACATGTTACATCTTGCAGGCACAGTAGGAAGGGAGTCTGTCATGGCACGGACTGGGTGGGGAGGATGGACACGTGGGTAGGCCAATGGGAGGGCACATTGCAGGACTATTGCAAGAGGACACCCCATACGATCGCAGCAAGCGTATGACGAGTACCTTCATTGGTACACTCCTCGACATGTACCAGTG
Organism: Dendrocalamus sinicus; assembly: GCA_036346575.1. NCBI lineage: Eukaryota > Viridiplantae > Streptophyta > Magnoliopsida > Poales > Poaceae > Dendrocalamus > Dendrocalamus sinicus. Next base: position 22,585,463 of record CM070641.1, read on the forward strand.
GTACTTGCTATCGACTGCGACACCACGTGTCCCAACACCAACCGACACATACCGGTTGGACCGGCCTCAACATCTTCTTCCCTGCAGATGGAAGGGTCGTGGTCCTAATTTTGGAGGGTGGGGCATGCATTTTATAGCCACGGGACGCAACATGCTTTCTAACACAAGTCATGTGCCTCTGTTGGTGCAGGGCGGATACAAGTCCTTCAAGTCCAAAGAGCATTCTTAGGTTTACGTTAGTGTGTATGGTTTTAATCAGACATCCTCGACTTTTCAGATCAAAAATACATGACTATGCAAAGCATGACATGACACTCTCTGTAAAGTAAGATGTGACAACAATCGCGCCTCAAATCAACTTTTCGATCAACTTGACAACACCGATCTCAAATTTTTCGACACTATCCCGACCACCGTTGGGATACGAGCAGCTATTGACAGCTGGTAAGGACTAGTTCTGCAGTGTTCATCTACCACTCCTCTTTAATGTACTCACTAACAACTTCTCCCATCTACCCGTAGTGCTTAGAACCACTATGTGGCTACCGTAAGTGGATCGACCTAGAGATCCACCCACATGACCAGTGGACTCTCGACTATGAGGAGTGTGATGTCAAAAGGGCCTACGAGATCCAGGAGGAGGAGCACCGCAATGACGAGCAAACCAAACGATACGTCAGAGACAAAACTCACCTCGAGGCGAGCACGCGCAAGGAGCACGAGGCTCGCGAGATGGAGCATGAGAAAAAAGGGAAATGGAGGCCAAGGCCAAAGAGGCCGCCAGGAGTTCAATGCCAAGCTCAGAAGGAAGGGAAAATGGCCCGATCCACGAGTAGGTTGGGCCATTCCCAACTAGTCCCCAAAGGTCTAATTTATTTTCATTCCAAAAGGCACATATGTATCGTAGGAGTACTTTGGTTTGTTACATCGCATGATGTCATTTCTTATGCATGTAACCAAACTTTGTGCGCCATGTTATTCTAGCTTTATTATAAAGTATATTTTAATTCGCAACATCAAATCTCATCATCTTTTCACATTCTTCGCATAGCAAGGCATCCAACAACATGAAAAAATGAGTTCTAGAAGTAGGCACGAAATGTCTACGCATCTGTCATCAGCGATACTGTCTACCATATATCCATCCTTGTGCCTCATGTTGTACCACATAGTCCACATATTAGTCATTTTTTAGGATGCAGTATGTATCACTTTTGGGACAAGGCCTGGAAATATTGTATGGGTGTTTATGATGGATATATATATATATACATTTTTTCAACATACTCCTTTTTATGTACGTATATAAAGGTATTTACAAAATACGCTAAAAACTATGGATTCCCTTGCAATTTTTTTGTGTGGTTCACATTAGAATATCTTATAATTAGTATACGAGTATACCTAAAGTGATAAAGGAGTTGTCGTAGGATGGCCCCACCTAAACCAAAGAGGCTCGGTAGGAGGTTATAAGGCCTAGAATAGGCCATGTGTAACGACATAACCGCTTCTGGAGGGGATAACCGAGATGTAGGGTATAATCAGTAAAAGCACTCTCATATGTATATATATGAGTACATGGCCATGGGGAGGAGAGGACACAACGCTCATCTCCATCACTCTCCACTACCATCTCTCTCTCGCTTGGCCTGAGCCACAGCCATTGGCGCTGGTCCGTGGGGAGGACAAGGACAAGCCTGAAGACCAAAGAAGAAGGATGGCACCGAAAAGAGCTTCGTCAGCAGGGGCGAAGGGAAAGAAGGCGGCCGGGCCGGAGCGTCGTATGAGTACCAGGGCTTCGCATCGGCAGCGGCGAGCGCGGTGGCCGAGGACGTCGACGTTTGCGCGGCGACGACCAACCTCCTCACCGGCACCGCGGCGACCAACCTCCTCACCGGCACCGCGACGACCCACCCCGTCACCGGCACCATGACAACCCGCCTCGTCACCGGCGTTGCGGTGGCGAACCTCGCGGTCGAGGACATCGACGCCGGTGCGGCAACAACCGACCCCGCCGACGCAACGACAGCGTGACCTCGCCGCTTCGCCGCGACTCGCCTTAGCGGCGAGGACCGGGCGGTTCGAGGTAGCCATGACAGAGCGACCGCAGCTCGGGAGTCGCGACACGTCGTGCCGCGCCCGATCCGCCCGCTGGGAGTACGGCGACCCGCCCGCACAACCGGTGGAGCGCCTGCGGCGGCCCTCAACGCGCTCCGGCGGAGTTGGGGACCTTTGCGGAGCCGTCCGAGATATGCAAGAGGCTCGGAGCCGCAGCCGCGCCACTAATCGCGCCGAGCCCACGCCGGAGGGCGGACAACGTGAAGCCCCACGACCAGCCGCGCCGCGCGCGGCGCAGATCCGAGTCCCCGCCTGCCGGCTGCAGCAGCGGCATGGCCCGAGGACTTCAAGTTTCCTAGCGCCATTGACCTGCATAAAGACGCACATGCACTTCGTGAGTTCGTGCGCGTGTACGAAACCGCGATCAAGGCGAAGGACTCTCCTCGCTGCAAGGAGTGGCGCCTCTTGGTTCTTACCATAGAGCCGGGCTCCATCTACGCGTGGGAGCAGCTCGCGATCGCCTTCACAACAACTTCCAAGGAAACTATGTGGAGCGAGTCGACGCGACCAACTCTTCGTTGTGAAGCAAAAACCCCTGAGAAGCTCCGACTACTTCAAGCGCCGCCAAGATTCGATGCCAAGTGAAAGACGCACGAAACCACCATTGTTAATGCGGTCATACACAGGCCTTCGTCCCGCCCGATGGCCGAGTACAACGCGCAAAGCCAATCAAGACGGCGGCGGCTCTTCGACAAAATAGAGGAATACGCCAGTGGCGGAAGAAGACGCGCGTGAAGGCAAGGTGACGACCGACACCAACCAGCCGAGCCTCGACGAAGCGAAGATCCGCCGAGGACGGTTCAAGCGTAAGGCGAGTCGCCAGGATGCGCCGACCGCAGAGGACGCCGCACAAGGAGTCGTCCGACCGCCCAAGCGCGCCGGCAGAGGTCGAGGCGAAACGTGACGTCCTCGACATTGAAGGCGATTCCGACGAGGCGCCTCGCGGCGAGGCGGTCGGGGCGCCGTGGCGGGCGCGGGCGGGCCGCGACGATAAAAGTCGGGAGATTACGACGACCGGCACCGGGGACTCGTGCGTAGTCCACGGCCGCGGCAACCACGATACCGCACTGCACCTCCATCGCGGCGCCCGCGATAGCGCCGCCAAGGACAGAACCCGAGACACGTCGCTGCGGTGGCCCACGCCCACCTCCGCGACGAGGCCCCCATGCGAGTACAGCGCGGGGATGCAACCTCGGAAGGCCCCTTACGGATCCAAGCTCACGACAGCAGCCTCAGGAGGGCCTTACGTCGCTGCAGCCCGAGGCAACCCACCGCAGGTCATTAACGCCATATCCGAGGCTCAGCGCTGGCGAATTCGCCCAAGACGGCAGCGAAGGCCTATGCGCGCGAGACTACATCACGTGGCGGCATACCAGCCGCAAGCACCGCCGATCGGGCGCAGCACGAAGTCACATTCACACCCGACGACGCCAAGGCGTGGACTTCATCGGGACCCCTAGTCATCCGTCACTATCGCGGGATGCGATGTGGGGCGTGCCTTGGTGGACGGCGGTAGCTCGCGAACATATTGTTTGCGGCGGCCTTCACGGATGGGGATCCCTCAAAGCCGCTTAGGACCCTCAGGAATCCCACTGCAGGGCTTCGGGGGACAGCCCACGTGGGCTTTGGGCCAAATAGGTCTTCAAGTCTCCTTCGCCAAGATAACAAATGTGCGGACCGAAGATGCCACCTTCGACGTGGTCGACCTTCCGATACCCTACAATGCCATATTAGGGCGCCAATCCTCAACTTCGGCGCGATACCACATCACGGCTATCTATGCATGAAGATCCGGTCCCCGACCATCATCACCGTCCGAGTGACCAGGATATATTGGCGCGCCGGGCAGTGCGGTACCGGGCGTCGCCGCAGCCCAGCGTAGCTCTTAGA